>LVKB01000011.1:10395-24583 GCA_002087885.1 Hepatospora eriocheir
GAATGCTTTTCTTATTAAAGTAATTCAAACATTTGAATGTTTAATAAAATTAGCTTCAAATAGTATTACTTATCATGAATTTCAAACTATTTTATTAGATTATGATATCATAAAATATGTTAAAAATTTATTGTAAATAAATTATACTTTTTATCAAAAAATAAAGTATAATTTTATTTTAATTTTAATATAAACTTTATCAATAAAATTCAAAATCTAATTTTATTGATAAAGTTTTAACCCTTAAAATGAATCAAAATAATTCAAATGAACAACAGAATGATAATTTAGAAACTGAAAACAAAGAAATGAGTAATTTTGAAAGATCAATATATTTAATAGAAAGAAACTTACAAGAAATAACACCACAAGATAAAATCAATCTAAGAAAGATTGTAATGGAGCGACCATTAGTTATCTACTGGGGAACAGCTATCACTAATCCGTTACATGTAGCATATTTAATACCAATGATGAAGATAAGAGACTTTCTTTTAGCTGGTTGTGAAGTTAAAATACTATTTGCTGATATTCATGGATTTCTAGACAATCTTAAAGCAACTCCTGAACAAGTTAAGAAAAGATATCTTTATTATGAGAAGATAATTAAAACAGTATTAAGTCAAGTAGTAGATTTAGAAAAGGCTAATCTTAAATTTATTAGAGGATCAGAATTTCAACTTTCTAATGAATACAGCTATGATCTTTTAAAGCTCTCGACTTTAACTTCTATTAGAGATCTTAAAAGAGCAGGTGCAGATGTTGTTAAACAATCTGAGAATCCAATGATAAGCTCTTTAATATACCCCAATATGCAGGCATTAGATGAAGAATATTTAAAAGTAGATGCACAATTTGGAGGGGTTGATCAAAGAAAAATCTTCATGCATGCTAAAACCTTTTTACCAAAAATTGGTTACAAAAAAAGACTTCATTTAATGAATCCAATGATGCCTGGATTGAATTCAGAAAAAATGTCTTCATCAGAAGATTCATCAAAAATAGACTTTCTTGATTCGGATAAAATAATTATCAAAAAGATAAACAAAATATTTTGTGAAGAAGCTAATATTGTGACTAATGGAATTTTAACCGTTTTCAAGTATTTATTGTTTAAATTCTTTGAGGGTAGAAAAATTTTGGGATGTGAAACATACTCAGATTTAGAAAAGAGTTTTTCTGAAATGAAAATACATCCAAAGGATCTTAAAATTGAATGTTCAAAACTTTTAATTGAAATTGTTAAACCAATTAGAGAAGAAATGTTGACTTGTCCTGAACTAGTGAAAGATGCTTATAACAGAAAATAAATATTTTGTTTTAAATTCTATAAATTTTATCAAGTGATTGATTATATAATTTTTAGATGGGAGAAGTAAAAAAGATAAAATTTAAATCAAAGAATGTTAAAAAGATTCTATTAGACTTTGTTTTAGAGATATTTGCTAATTTTAAAGAAGAAAGTCTACCAGAAAGAGTAAACATAATTAAAGATAAATTAGATGAGAAATTTGATGGTGGGTGGAATGTTTGGTGTGGGAAACATATAACGGGTGTTTGTACTTATATAACACGTACTTTTATAGAATTTGAACATGATGAAGTTTTTTATACAATTTATCAAACTTACACACCAAAATAAAGAATTTATAAATTAAATTTTAAAAAAATTTTACAAATTTTGATGGCAACAAAGAAAACACAATTTAATACGAAAAAACCAAAATCTGGTAGTTTTGCTGATTTTTTATACAAAGATAGATTTTATAACAACAAAGGAAAAAAGAAAGTTGTAAATAAAAAATCAGTTGTTGAGTATTCTGGTCTTTCAGCGCTTCAAGAGAAAATTGATACTAATAAGAGAGTTGAACTGGATATAGAAAATGACACTAATTTAAGTGTAGAAAAATTTAAGAATTTGATAAATTCTTACATTCAGATTTTAAATAGTTTAGACTATTCATTATCAATTCCACCCAGAGTTCCTTTTAGTAATATTAAGAAAGAACATTACAAGTATGTTGAACTTGCTGCTTTCAGTTATTGGAAATCTACAAAGGGTGACTTGATATTTGAGAGGAATTTAGAAACTTGGAGACAGTTTTGGATAACTTGTGAAAGAGCAACCATTATAGCACAAGTGATTGATTCAAGAAATCCAAATTTATTTTTTAATAATGATATTTGTAAGGCTTTTCCAAATAAGAAACATTTAGCTTTGTGTAATAAGTCTGATTTGATAGTTAATGATGATAGTTTAAAAGAATTTTTTACTGATATTGATTATTTAACTTATTCAAGTAAAAGTGATGATAATTTTTTAAACTTAGAAATAATAATTGATTCTAAGTTTAAAGAATTATTAGATGATCGTGACAGGATGATTGGAATGATTGGTTATCCAAATGTAGGTAAAAGTTCTACAATTAACATGATTTTTAAAAATAAGAAAGTGAGTGTTTCAAGCACGCCTGGTAAGACAAAGCATTTACAAACAGTTAATGGTAGTAAATTTACTTTATTAGATTGTCCAGGACTGGTATTTCCTAAACATTCTAAATTAACCTTACTTTTTATGGGAGTAATCAATTCTGAACAAATTTATGATTTAATGAGTTTTGAAAAAGATGTTTTAAGTGTCATTGGAATTCCTAATATAATAAAAGCCTATAATTTAGATGAAACTAAACTTAAAAATAATGATATATTAGACTTAGTAGAAAAGTATAAAGGAGTAAATAGGAGTAGATGTTTAAAAATGATCATAACTGATTTTGCATTGGGACAAAAAAATTTTAGTGATTAATTTCTATTTTAGTTAATAAATCTTTAATATTTATTTGTTTGTTTTCTCCTTTGATAAAATAAATTTTCCTTTGTTTACTCCTATATAAATGAAAACCATAAGCATTGTATATGATGATGGCGAGACTTTTACAGAGCCTATGATATCTTCAGCTGATAAAGCATTATATAAACACTTACAAAGATCACTAGATAAGCTTACCAAATTAAACAAAGCTTTTGATCAATTCACTAATGCTGAAAAAATAGATTTAGAACAACCAATGAGTATTTCAACCAAGACAGAAGAGATAGTTTTTGATGAATCAGACAAATATAAAGAGGTGTCAGAACCAAAAGAATTTGATTTAACAAAAAAAGAAATAGACGATGTTCAAATGAATCCAGTAGGGAATAAAAAATTTGTAATAAAGTTTATGAGTCCCCAACTAATAACAAAGAAATCAATGATTAGTCAAGTAAGACCAATTGATATGGATTTATTAAAGGTAAAGATACCTGAATCACTTAAAACAATAGTTTCTCTAAATCCATCAATTATGAGTATTGGTGATCTTACGACTATTTGTCTTGTAAATTGTAAAGAACAGGTGGGATCAAGAATAATTCAAGAAAAGATTGAATCATGGAATGAAAAGGAAATAGACATTTTTATAGAACAAATCGAACAATTCATCAAAGAATTATCAACTAACTTATTTGGAAATTACGTCATTCAAAAACTGATTGAACATTCAAATAAAAGACAGTTGAGTATTTTTAGAAATTCGTTTGTAGGTTACATGGTTCCTATTTCAAATAACATTTATGGTTGTAGAGTGATACAAAAGCTTATTGAAGTTGATGAAGATATTGATGTATTAGTTGGAGAACTATTTGATGGAATGGAATTGGTTTATGAAAATAATCACGGTTCACATGTTTTCCAAAGACTAGCTGAGATAAAAAAATATCAAAGTAGACTAGTTAGTATTATTAAACCTAAAACAATTGAATTAGCTATTAATAAGTTTGGATGTAGAATTATACAAACACTTTGTTTGAACACTAAAAACTCAGATCAATTAGCTTTTATAATTTTAAGTAAAATAGATGCACTTATTATTGATCAATTTGGAAATTATATTATACAAATGTTAGTACAACAAGATCAATATAAAAATTATATCACTAACTACATTAAAGAGAATATTGTATTTCTTAGTAAAAACAAGTATTCATCAAATGTTGTTGAGAAATTGATTAGATTTATAGAACCTAATGATTTAGAAAAATTCTTTAATAAGTGTTTAGTTTTAAATCAAAATAACATTCCTTATTTCATTGATATGATTTGTGATAGTTATGGTAATTATGTAGCACAAAGTCTTTATGTTTATGGTAACAAGGATATTAAATATCAAATAGAATCACTAATTAACAAATATAAAGATATTCTTAAAAAATCTCCTTACGTTAAACATATCTTATATAAAATGAATAAATGATTTAATCATTAAAAATTTAACTAATTTTTCAGGTAAAAATTTTTTATCAATTAAAGACAAATTTTTTTATAAAAATTTTTAAAATAAAACACCCTTAAAAATGAATGAAATTTTAACAACAAATGAGGCATTTAAAGTAGTGTTTTATCCAGCTAATGTTATTGATTATTTTAGAATGGCAAGTCTTTACATTTCTGTAATGTTTAATGGTGTAGGATTTGTTTGTATTTATTCACTTTCAGTTCTATTAGATTATTTTGATGGAATGGTTGCTAGAAGTACTGAAAAGACTTCTGAACTTGGTAAAATACTTGATATGATTACTGATAGAATTAGTACTGTAGTTATACTAGTTAAGGCGATAGCTTTAGATAATTCATTGTTATTTAATGGACTGACTTACATAGTCTTTGATTTGTTTGGTCATTTGTTTTATTTTATTGGATGTCTTCTTAATAAAAGTCATCATAAACAACCTAATAATGCTATACTTGCCTTATACTATAAACAATATGTACTTTACACTCTATGTTTAGGTTCTGAGATTGGTTTTATTGTTATTTATATAATCAGTTATATTAAGACAAGAAAAGAATATCGTTATTCTAGTAGAATTATACAAATTTTAGAATCTTTAGAATTTATTGCTAAGATTTTAATATTTTCTAAATTCATCACTAATTTAGCACAGATGTATTGTGGTATTTTAGGGTTGGCAGAATTGGAGAGTAAATTTGGTTTGGTTGAATTAAATAAAGAAGGACAAGATAGGAAAGTTAAAGTTTAAAATTGAATAAAAAGTAAAAAAACTTTGTTTCTTTTAACAAACAAATATTAGAAACTATAAATATCTAGAAAAAAAATTTTTATTATGCAGATGAATAATATATTTATTATGATTATATCATATTTACAATGTGGAACAGATATTGAGAAGAACGAGACAAGAGATATATCAGATTTAAAAAGAAGATTCTCTGAAGAATGTAGAATTATAGAAAGTGTTTTACAGGTAGTGAGGAAAGAAATAAAAAAGACAAAACTCAAAAAAGATATAAAAACTTATCTAAAAAAACCAATTACATCTCTAATAGTAGTTTAGTAGATAAGAATGATAAATTAATAGATGAATTGAGTGAAGATGAATTAAGTGAAATGAGTGAAAGTATTGATATGGAATTAAAATTAGTTATAGAAGATGAATCAGATGAATATTATAAAGATGAATCAAGTGATATTAGTGAATTAAATGAAAAAGAATTAAATGAATTAAAATTAAAGAAATTAAAAGAATTTAAATCAACATTAAACAATAAAAGTAATTATTTAACAAAGAAATTAAATGAAGATGGATTAAGTGAGGTTGATGAAGTATCAGAAAAAATTAATGAAAGATTAAAAGAATTTAAAGATGAAAAATTAAAAGAGAAAGAAAAATTAAAAAATCGCAACAAAAATATGATGTATCTTATGATTTTAAGCAACAATTCACAACTAAATAGAAATAATTAATCAAATTAAACTTTATTAATTTTTATTTATCTTTTCAGCAGAACCTTCTAAATATTTAAGTGCTTTTTTATTAAAAGCATCTATATCATCTCTATATTGAATTGAGGCATCAACATTAGCAGGACTTTCAATATTAGGTTCTCTTAATAAAAGATTAATAGACACACAAACAGTTCTCACTGTATTAACAGGAGTCCAAGAACAATTACTAAAGTAATCACTAATTACCGGATCATCACTACTCTCTAAAGTTGATAAACAAACCTTTCCATTAGGATAAATGTTGGGGTGCCATACTTTAGTTAGAAATCGAAATGAAAAAGGCTCAATTGGATACCGTTTAGGGAAAATAATTTCACCTTTCAATTTATAGTTCTGAAATGGCGTATCAGGAGAACCAACAAATGTAACTATCCATCTTCCAATATCTTCAAATCCATCCGCATCTTTACAAATTTCTACTTCTATATTAATGTGTTTGTCATTTTTAATCATAGCTAATTCCTTTTTAATTCTATTAATTGCCATTTTATCAAGTTCAATCTTCTCCTCGTTGTGAACCATAATGCTTCTATTAAGGGATTCAAAATAAATAAATTTTATATAAAAACAAACATTTAAAAATTACAGTCTTGATAAATTAATCTTAATTCTGATGTACTAATAGAAGTAAAGTTATACTTCTTTTATAATTAATCATTATTTACCCCTTTAAATACAATCATAATAAATTTTATTAAAAAACAAAGTTTATTAGAATTTCAAATATTTATAAATCCAAAGTAGTATAAAGTTAATTAATAATCTAGATAAAGGATTGTTATTAACATAAGAAGGATAGAGTATGATTAAATATTCCCAATTATAATCAATTGATTTTAGGTAAAGAATAACAAATCCTATTAAATCAATTTCAAAATCATAAAACATACTAAATACACTAAAAAGTAAGTAATAAAGTCTATTTTCAGTAATTAAGATTAAAAACAGCCAAATGTTAAAATCGTAAAAATCAATCTTTTTTAAATTCTCAATATCAAATTGATATTCAGTATCAACCACTTTAATTTCTTTAGCCCTAATTACATCATCTTTAACATAAAATTTTAGTAATTCATAACTATTTTTACTTTCCATATAAGGTATTTCAGCAGGAAAGAAACTTAAAATCATTATAAATGATAATAAACACCTAATATACATAAAATTAGTATTTTTAAAGCATTCGTTTAAAAAGAATCCCACTAACTCAATGTAATGAATAAACAAATCAAACTTTCTAGTATTTAAAAACCTTGTAGTATAAATTTGCATATAAGAAACACCAATCATAAAATAGTATAAATAATCTAAATATTCATAATCACTATAATCACCATTTAAATAAATATTATAAGAATATAAAGAGTAGACAACATAAGTAAATATAGCAATTAAATACTTCAACCTTGATTTCATATTAATTTCAATTAAATCAATAATTTGAATAAAAACACCACCTGCAAGAATAATAAGAATGTTCTTGAAATTAACAATTATAGAGGTAATTTCAAGTAAAGTACTAAAGTAAGGCAATGAATAAAGTATAAATTGCAACATAACTCTACCCTTGATAGGATGATACAAAATCATAAATAATAAACAAAGATTTATTTTTCATATAAAACATCAGCAATTAAATTGATTAATTCATCTTTGTTAAAATCATCATTCTTCTTTAATAAACTTTCTATTTTAACTAATTTTTGATAATAAAAATTAACTTCTTTTTGATATTCATTACATGCTTTTTTATATAAATTTATATTATCATTTATATTATCATTATCTTTATTGTTTATTTTATCTTTATCATTATTATTATTATCTACTTTATCATTAATTTTATTATTTAAATCATTATTAATAAAATTAACCTTATTATTATCATTTAAATTATTATTATCATTTAAATCTTTTTTATCATTAAAATTATAAATTTTTAACTTATTAAAATGATTATAAAAATATTGAAGTATTTCTAAATTATCTTGTAATCTTAAATTAATCATCTTAGAAATTGGTATTAATAATCTAATATTCATAGAATTAAAGAATGATTTAACAAGACTTAAATTATATAAATAATCATTTTGTGATCTTGGATTTAATCTTATTTTATCTATTGGTAATTTATCAGGATAATACTTATTTATTATTAAACATAATATTTCTCCTTTACCCACATCTTCTATCCTACTTATCTTTATATTTAGTTTATTTACCCAATTTATTAGCTCTCCTTTTCCAATAAAAATCATCTATTAAAAATTTTAAAATTATTTTATTAATTAACACATTTTTTATGCATGTAACTACCATCATTTAATTTTATTGAATCTTTTAATATCCAATTCTCATTTATGTCATCCCAAAACTTTATTATTCTTTTATTACAAACTTTACAAACAGGTGAGTCTTCATTACAAATAAACTTACTGTTTTCAATTATAGGAAATTGTAAATTACTTTTTACTGTCTTTACATTTTGTTTTATAAAATAATCTCTTCTTAATATTACTACCGATGTTGATTGTGATCTTCTTCTATGATCATCAATATGTACTTTTAATTGATCATACTCACTATACCTCAACCCACATATATTACACTGTAAGGGTAGATATAAACAAGTAGGTGTAACTAGTTTATTGGGTTTATTTACTACTACTTTGGGCGTGTAAATATTATTATAAAATATACTTTCAACATTTTTAACTCTTTTTACTTTATTATTGTTTGATATACTAGTTTTATGATCTTCCCTCTTTATTTTGTTAGTGCTTATTTTACAACTTTCTACTTTTGAGTTTTCTAATTGTGTTATATCATTGTTAATAAAGTGTCCTTTTAATACTTCGTTATTTCTTAAGTAGTTTATTTTATCTAAATATAACTTTATATCTTCAAGATTATTAGTATTACTACTATTAGATAGTAATTTATTTATTACTAGTTCTAATGATCCTTTATCATCTAGTAAGAATTCGATCGTTTTTCTTTCTATTACATTGTCTTTTTGAAATGTTTTTAGAAAATCTTCCATCGTTCTTCTCTACTTTAATTGTTTATTTAAATTATTTTATGTAATTTTATTTAAAAAAATTATTGCATGAATTATAGAGAGACTAAACAGAGTGAATTTATTGATAATGATCATTCTTGTAAATATTGTAACAATCCAACTGTTTGTAAATGCAAAGAGTGTAATGTTTATTACTGTAATGATTCTTCTGATGGTATAAGTCATATTATCTACCACATGGTCAAATCTAAACACATTGAATTAATTATCAATGATAGACTTATTTACTGTGAGAATTGTAAACAAACTAATTTATTTAAAATGGGTTACACTATTGAAAATGAGTCTTTAAGTTCAGATTTAATTGAACATTTAAAGGGATTATCAATTGATGACATAAAAAGCAATAAGAGTTATTTAACTAACTTGAAATTTTTTTGTAAATTTTGTGGAGATCATAAACCTATAATTAAAAATAAGGTTTTAGACTTTTTAGAAAGTTATATTTCTGATGTGGATATTAAATCTTTTGAAAAGAATTCTTTACCGATTGTTAGAGTCAATTTTACTCCATTTAGTTATATGGAAACGTTTAAAACTTTAATTAAAGCTGAATCATTAAAAGAGAAAGATATTAAAGAGTCTATGAAACAAGAAAATGTTAAGTTAAGACTTGAAGAAAATTATGTTTATTTTTGTTATAGAAGAACTAATGAATTAAAGATTAATATTTCTGATGAGATTAGATTTTCTAGAAAAAATGTTAGTTTTATTGGAGTTGTTTGTAGAGATCAATTTACTGATGAATTAAAAGTTGAAATTAATGAATCTGATATTGATAAAGTACTAGCCAATAATATTTTTAATGTTGAATTTATATTGAAGAGTGTTTGTTATGACAGGATGAAAAACGCTTTAAACAAACTTTATAAAGATAGAAATAAGAATTTAATTTTTAAATTAATATTATCAAATCAATGGTTAAATGAAAATACAGGTGAATCTAAATTATTTAAAGAAAATCTTAATGGGGAAATTAAGAATATTTTAGTTCCTAATAATTTTCCAACTCTAAATGATAGTCAAGCAGTAGCAGTTAAAGCATCTCTTAATAAAACATTAACTTTAATACAGGGACCACCGGGAACAGGAAAAACGTTTGTATCAGCTGTAATAGTTTATAATTTTGTTAAGTTATTTAAAAAGAAAGTATTAATTGTAGCTCCATCTAATACAGCAGTTGATCAATTAGCAATAAAAATTAATTCAACAGGAATTAAAGTACTCAGAGTTATGAGTAGAAGAAAAGAAAGTGAGAAAACTGAAATAGATTTTTTATCTCTTCATACTTTAGTTAAATCATTTAAAGTTGATGTTAAAGATGAGGGAATTATAAAAGATGAGTTAATCAAAGCAGCAGAAGTGGTTTGTTGTACTTGTGTTACTGCTGGAATGAAATTATTTAAGAAATTCTCATTTCCAGTTGTTTTAATTGATGAAGCTGTTCAATGTACTGAACCACTATCTTTAATACCATGTGTTTATAATCCAAGTCAATTGATACTAGTGGGTGATCATAAGCAATTAGGACCAACTGTATTAAATAAGGATGTTATTAAGTGTGGATTTAAACAAAGTTTATTTGAAAGGTTGTTAAAATTAGATTATATTCCTTATTTATTAACTATTCAATATAGAATGATTATACCACTTTGTGAGTTCCCAAGTGAATATTTCTATTCGGGACTGTTAAAAACTTCTACCAAACCATTCTTAAGGAACTTGTTCATGCCATCTAATTTCTTTTATTGTTGTGATGGTAAAGAAGAAGTTTCCCAAAGTGGAACTTCTTATGTTAATAAAAAAGAAGCTGTATTGGTTGAAAATGTTACCAGACATCTTTTTAAGAATGGTATATTAGAATCTCAGATTGGAATCATTACACCGTATGAGGGTCAAAGATCTCATATTTTAGATAATTTACAGGAGGCTGGTAATCTAGAAATATCAAATGTTGATGGATTTCAAGGGAGGGAAAAAGATTTTATCATAGTTTCATTAGTTAGATCTAATAACTACCAAGGAATTGGATTTGTTGCTGATAGAAGAAGAATGAATGTAACTTTAACTAGAGCTAAGTATGGACTAGTAATAATTGGAGATCCATTTACTCTTAATAAGTGTTCAATGTGGGCTGATTTACTTGCTTTTTATGATAATAAGGGACGCATATTGAAAGGATCATTGAGTAATTTAAAGAATGTTGATTTAAAAACTCTTATTAATTAAATTTATTTTAAATTTTCAATTAATTTCCTAATATAGAATATTTTATCATCTTTAAAAGTTTCTATAACTAACTCTTTATCTAAATTCAATTTTTCATAATTATTAATAATTAAAGATTTGTATCTCCAATCTAGTGTGTTATCTTCCTCATTAATTATTTTCATTGCAGTTGTTGTTATAAATTCTTTATCAAATTTATTCCAATTATTAACTAAAACCGACAATACTAATTCTTTACTACTGACACTTTTTAATATTAATGTTTTAATGAGTTCATTAACTGAATATTCTTTATTGTCATGTTGTTTATGAAATTCATTAAGCATTACAATTGAACAAAGTCTATCAAATTGTTTTAACTTTTCAATTCTATTAAAATCCTCTTTAAAAAAACTCATTGGAATATCTTTTGTATCAGTACAAGTAAATCTAATTGTATCTTTAAATATAAGATTTTCATCATTGGCTATATCTTTATGTTTAATATATTTACTACGATCATATCCTTCATTGTCTGGTTTAAATTCATTAATTATACTTTTATGTAATTTATCTTTATCTATTATGATGAAATCTTTATTATTTTCTATAAATTCATTTAATTCTTTATTTAAATCATTATCTAAGTCATCATCTAATAATAAAGGTATAACATCTTTAAGTAATGTTAATATTAACTTATGTATTATTTTACTTTTATTTCTTAAAATACTATTTAATATATGATGAATATATTTCTTATTGATATTATTTGTTTCCAAATATAGAATTATTTTTTTAAATATTTTAACTGCATGAATAGAATGGAATTCATAATAGTAAAAATATTCTAAATAGTATTTGATAACATAACTATTTATAATCATATTTTCTTTAATAATAGTACACCATAAATCATTTATAGTTATATATTTATAAAAATAAAATGGTAAATTATAATCATTTGATACACCAAAAAATGATTTAGATGGAATTAATTTGATTAACAATACAAACAATTTAGTATCAAATCTAAATTCAATCAATTTAAATAAATACTCTAAACATTCATTATCATGCTCATTAAAATGCTTTATAAAAGTATCTATTAAATCTTCCTCTTCATTATCCAATGATAAATTAGTTAATAAATCTTTTATCAAAATATCTTTGGTAATCACATTATCTTTATCATTTTTAACAGATTTACCTTCTGCTAGTAACTTTTCTATTCTAACATACAAAAATGTTTTCTTATCATTTTTATCAATTAATTCCAATAACAAATTAAAATGATTAATTTTATACTTTTTGTAAATATTTTTTATCAACTCTATTAATGAAGACATGTTTTCTTTAATTAGAGGTTTAATTAATTTATCAAAGTGTTTAATATAAAAAGAATCACTTGTTTTTTTATTAGATTTTGTTAATATACTTTTTAATTCATCATCATATTCAATCCCTTCCATCTCATACCTAATTTGTTTAGCTATTATATACAAACATTTAGAAACACTCTCCGATGACAACCTCTTTATCTTTTCCACACTATTAAATACATCTTTATCTTCTTTATAATATTCTCTAATGTTTCTATAAAAATATATTACATCTATATCTACATTCATGTTTAGCTTTTTAATGTCTTTCATGTTTGTTTGTTAAATTAAACAAATAAATTTTTTTTAAAAAAATAATTTTATTAACTTCTTTCTTCCTTAATCACTACAAGTTTCCATTTTTTAATGATACTACTTGCAAGACTTCTAACTTCATAACTCTCTTTCATGTTTTGTGCATAGAAATTAACTATCTTTCCTATATCTGATTTTAATAGATCATTTTTAGTTATTAAATTCATTCCGTTAAGTAATTCAAGTAACTGTTTTTTTATTTTGATATTTGGAAGTGATTTATCTGGTAACGGTTCTAACCATAACTTTATTTCATATAAAACATTTTTTTGTAGTAAGATTTCTTGTAAATTTATATTAAACATCTTAGAAGTTATATCATTTACATGTTTAATTCTTAAAAGCTCTCCCCTTATATTTGATCTAAGCATTCTTATATCATTTTCATAATAATTTCTCATTAGACTTATAAGTTTATTAGCTTGATCTTCTAAACTTTCCCCTTTCTTAACTTTTTTATTATTCTTAACCTTCTTTTCCTTTTTTAATTCACGGATGTTAATATCTTCTTTATTATTACTCTCATCATCAATCAACATTTTTATTAGAAAAAATTAAATCACTTTTATGAAAAATTTTTTAATCTTTGAATTTGTTTCAACTACCTATTTAAATTATTATGATGTTAGTAATAATGAAAACATTGGGCAAGGATATAAAGAATTTAATAATTTTAGAGAATTACCAAGAAATGATCTACCTAAATTATCTGAACAGGAATTGCCAAAAAGAAAATCTGTTGATTCTGAATTAATATGTCGGTTTGAATTATTAATTATTTATTTCAGTGTAAATTTGAAAATTCTAATAGAAACAGCTTCAGAATTAATTTATTCATTTGGAGTTGATAATAATTTTAACGCGAAATTTAATGATTTAAAAGAAATTAAACATTCAATTGACAAGATCTTTGTGTATTTAATAGTAAATGGGATTTTAAAAATAGTCTATATTGATGGGAATATAATGAAATATAAAGTTTTACAAAACATTTCTCAACCGTATTTTTTAACTTATATTGTTTTAAAAGATTTCAACTACTCAGTTGTGAATATTAAGCTTTTAATATACTCAACTATTCAGTTTTTTGAAATTTTCAAAGTGTTTTGTATTAATAAGATGAGGGAATTGAATATTGATGAAAATGAAATTAAAAAATTGGATGAAATATGTGGAAATATGTATGAAAAATTAGAAAAGTATATTAATTAAATAAAATTTTTCTAAAATATAGTTAGAGAATTGATTTAATTATCATAAAGTTCAACTCTGGCTTCATTAATTTTTAAATTAAGATCATCTAAAAGTGTTGACAAATTAGATAATTTAAAGAATTCCAATGTTATTTCTTTAAT
>LVKB01000011.1:25968-41525 GCA_002087885.1 Hepatospora eriocheir
CAGTAATCTCATTCTCTGAACTAGAGATTATATTTTTTAATAATCCAAATAGATAAAACATACTTCTTAACATTTTAGGGGTAAATATTTTAAAATGTTTTTATAATTGAAAATTTTATAATTACGTAATTTTAAAATTGAAATTATTAAATTATGTAATTTTATATTTTTTTTATAATTAATAAATAATAAGAATTTTTAATTAATGTAAGATTTCAAACCCATTTTTAAAATGATTATTGCTCTGACTATCAAACTTGTTGTTGTAACTAAATTTATTATCTTTATCTGAATCTCTACTACTCATTTTAGATGGGTAAAATTTTTACTAAAATTTTATAGTCAGATTTTTTCTAAGAAATTCACTTTCTTAGAAGTTGTAAATCTTCGTTTACAACATTATTATTGATAAATCTCTTTATAAAAATGTAAATTTTTTAAAAGAGATTTTTTTTAAATTATTAAACAAATAGATCACAAAATAGATTTGATTGTAATTTTATTAAACATTGAAATGATGTAATATAACTTATCTCTTATGTAATTAGAATAACATGAATGAGTTGTATATTTTATTGGATAATTTAAATAGTTCTAAAGATAAAATTCGAATTAGATTTTTTAAAAAATTTTAAGTAAAAATTTTATATAAGAAAAAATAATTTTATAAAATATTTTTCTTCATGTCTGTAAACTTTAAAGCATTCAGATAGGAATATATTTAGCAAAAAAGTTACTTATATTTACATTTATAAACATCTTAAATATTTGAATGTTTTAGTATAAATTTATATTCAAAGTTTGTACTTGTAAAAATTAGTTATAAAGAGTGTATTTTTTTGTTTCCATAGCAAAATAATAACTTTAAATCCATCTAAACGAAATATTTTACATGTGAGTTTAAATTCTCACTACCGAAGCCTTAAAATGAGTAGAAGTAAGCTTATTTACTAATGGTTCTGTTGTATTTGCCTCTCTATTTATTGTATATATCTCTGTAAACTGTCTGTTATTTTTGTTTTATGTCATCTGATTATTTTTCATAACAAAATTATTTTTCTTGCCTAAATATTAAAAAGGCAAATTTTAGTTGGAAAACAATAAAATAAACCCCTTGTCAATAATAAACTATCTTCTTGTCACATATTATAGTACCGGGTAGTGTGCTCATTAGAAAAGATGCTTTTTTTAATTAAAATCATGATTTTTAAAAAATTCTATGATGAATAATATAAAAATGATTAATTTTTTAAGATTTAGATGCGTAGGTCCTGTTTTATATTCTGTAAAGAACTTTTCATGTATTAATTATCTTTTCACTTTTTCATAATTGTGTTCGTTTTTCGTTATACAGTCTCAAGTTTTTTAAACATCCTCTTTCTTATAATAATTTCTTTTATAAAATATTTGTCAATCATTTAATTAATATATGAGTTTAATTAAAAAATTTCTAATGTATCTGTATCAAGAGATTTGATAGCCGTAAATCAAATATTGAATTAAATCATATAAATACAAAAATATTTAAACCGGGTATCAATTTTCACTTCTTAAAGTGTTAATCTACACAAAGATCAAGATTAGTCTCCTGTATTTATACATAAATAATTTGAAACCAGGATAACCAACCTTTTTAATAAGACCAGTTTCTAAAAATTGAATAGTGTAAGTTCTTTTACCTAGTTCTTTAATCATAACAAATAGAACATATCATTATTTTCCGCTTTATTTCTTTCTTGATTTTTATCTCTGTATATGTATAAATTTTATTCTTTCAATTCAGTTTGATTCGTGTTTTTAAATTTATTTATTCAATTAATTTTACATATCTTTAGTTTTCTTATTTAATTTGTTCAACAACAGCAAAATATAAAAGTTCTCGTTCTCCCTAATAATCTTCAATTCTCATAGATTCAAATAGAACTTCTTAATAGTGTTCACCCTAGTTTATAAAGAGTTGTCTACCAAATATCAGTTCAAAAAAACTTCTTTCATTTTTTCAATCACTTAAACACGATAATAATTCAAGACCACTTAAAATGGTTTATCACACTCATTGTTTTGATTAATAATCTTTGCCAACTTGACGAGAATTGTTTGGTTTGTTCCCTCAACGTTACCTTTATCTCTTGGTGAATAAAGAATAACATATCTCATACAAGAACCCTATTCCCTCGCAATTCTTTTTATTAAAATTTTCGTAAATTTTAAACCACAGTCATAACATATTTCTTAAGAAAGCCATACCTTATAAAAACTTCAACCAACCTTTTCTGTATTTCTTTTAAAATTTAATCTTAAATGCATAGCCTTTAGTATAACGAGTAGCATAATCGGTAGCTAACAAGATATAACAACTGTTAAAAATGATTCTTGGAAGTGGTTCTATGTATTCAATTTCTATTAGTTTAAAAGGCTAATTGTGGATTATCAGACAAGTCTGAAAACTTTTGTTCTTTTTACAAACAAGAAAAGTTAAAATATTACACTAAAACTTTCTTTACCTAATTAATGCATAGATTTATAGTGTAATTCTTTAAAATTAACTATTTAGTAACATTAATACACTATAAACACTGAGATGACGAACTTCCTAAATAATTTTTCAGCTATCTCTTATTTTAATTTTTAACATATACAAATTTTCTCTTGACATTTTATCATCTAAGACAAAATTACATCCTTTAATATACTGAATCTCAAATTAGAACAATAATTTGGTGATCCACCTATTACTCTTCTTTGAAGGATTTTGTATTTACGAAGGGGGTTAAAATTTTATAATCAAATCGCGATAAAATAATTAATTCTAAATGATTTGATTCTATAAATCTTTACAAATGTTTCCTTGTTGCTACTCTTATCACTCTTGTAATCTTTATTGTTTCTATAAAAAATCTTTCATGAAACTATATTTTATTTACTTCAATTTTCTTTTATAGTATTTTCTGAATCAACGACATCTTTTGTTTCAGATTTTAACACCTGTCTGTAGTGCCATACTCTAATTCTTAAACTTTTATCTCTTAACTAACAATTTTTATAATATTATCCTTACCATTGTCATCTACTTGTTTTAAAACCGCACCTATTACACTATTAGAGACATCTGTTCTAACAATAAACTATCTTTTCATTTTTAATATAAATAATACACTAGTCTTTAACAATTTAATGATCAATTCCTTAAAAACTATTAATATTTTTTGTTGTTTTCATTCCTTCTTTTTAGTTGCTATCTTATTTAATTCCTTACTTTGTTATACAAAATTTTTAATAATATGTTAATCGTTCTGATACGGTTAGCGGTTTTAAAAAGATTAAAATTTTTTGTAATAAATTTACTTCTTATTTTCATCTACTTCTTTAGGATATTTTATTTATACACCCAAAAAGAAGAAGTTAAACAATTGTTTTTAAAACTGTTGTATCCAACACAGCTAATAAACATAATGTTACATCTTACTAATATCATTTATAAAACATGGTTTGAAACACTCCTTTTTTAAAACTTTAAAAATAAATCATGATTTATAATAAACATTTTATTATAAACAATTCAAAGCAATAAATTAAATATAGTTGTTGTGATGAGAATCACAACTATAATAATAGCTTTAAGTTATTATCATAACTTGGAAATTTATATATATTTTTAAAAGTTTATATATATATATTTCAAGCTGTTAAATTTTTATTAAAAATTTTAAGCCATAAAAATTAATTAATAAAATATGAATACAGAGATCAATTTTAAATAATTACGTAAGCATGCAAGGTTGTAACAACCACCACAATAGTCTAGCTTGAGGGCAAGATAGCAATATCTTTGAATATTTAATAGTAAATGGTTTTTTTAAACTAGTTTATATTGATGAAAATATAATGAAATATAAAGTTTTACAAAACATTTCTCAAACAGATTTTTTAACTTATGTTGTTTTAAAAGATTTTTACTGTTCAGTTGTTAATATTAAGTTTTTTTATACTCAACTATAAGTTTTTTGAATTTTTTTAAAGTGTTTTGTATTTATTAGATGAATAAATTGAATATTGATGAAAATGAAATCAAAAAATTGGATGAAATAAGTATGAAAAGTTGAAAAAGTATATTAATTTAATAAATTTTTTAATAAAATTGAGGTATTCTGAAGATAACCAAGCTGTAGACAGCTCCGTGTAATTAAACTCTTAGTCTTAAATTGCCTATTTATTTAATTAGTTGTTGTTATTGTTACTTATCATAAAATGTTGGGGTTTGTAAAATTTTTTCTTAAAAATAGAATCATTAAATTCAAAATGTCTATTTGGTAAAATTCAATTTGCCACGAAAATTAGTTAAAAATTGATTAAATTATTATTAATCACAGTTATACCGGTACCGTTTCGAATGGCGCCCCATGATCGGATTGGCGCATAAATTATATATATATAATTTTTTTCAGTAAAAATTTAAAAGATTAAAAATATTTATTCAACAACCCCTAAAGGATAGGGGTTGTTGAATAAATAATAAAATAATAATAAAGTTTATTAACTATTGTTTCCTATTATTTTAAAAAAAATTTCAAAAGATTCTTCTTTAAATTGATAACAGAAACAGAAAAAGCTCAAATGGCTTTGTAACATTGTAAGGGTAGTTCCTCTCTTATTCTTTATTATCTTCAATTTTGCTTGACATAAATACAATCAACTAATTGAGTATGGCAACGAGTATTGGGGTCAACAAAATTTTCTGTATGATAAACGACCTTATTGTCGTTAAACACAGTACCTAGTCCGGAAAAAGCTTTTCTAGACATCACTGTAGATAATACTATTCTTATCCACGTGTTAAAGTAGGAGAGGAAGCAGAGAATCACGATCTCTCTTTTCCATAACAAACATTTTGAAATTCCTGGATCCTTCTTCAGCCATGCCAAAAACCCATGGTTCATTGACACGTTCACCATAATTATTTTTACAGAAAGCATCATCAAGACTCTTCATAAAGTCATCAAGAAGCAATCTGCCACGGTTGTACTTTTGACGACCTCTAAACAGAGATTCGGCGATTTGTACAACTTTGCCTTCTCCTCCTAGTTTTACACTCATAATATAATCATGAGTTTCCAACCTTATAAAGTTTGTCCAATTGATAACGGCTTCACTTCCTTTAATTTGAGTTGCATACATGATGTATTTTACCGTCCTACCTTCAAAATATGGGAAGATCAGCTTTATCAATGATTAGACAGGTGTAGCAAGTCGTGTTCTCTCTTCTTCATAACAAAAAAAGGTATTTTCTAAGAGCGTATATTCTCTTCGACACGACTTGCATCGGAGAAAGAAGTGCACCTTCTCGACTCTCTTTATTGACCTTACAGAGAGTCTGTTGCTGTCGTAAAACATACAAAGCCTTTCCACCATGGGTCTTAGGCAGCCAATTACCTCCAGGAAGGTCAAAAAAGATTCTTCCTCCTACAAAATCTACAGCAATATCTCATAAATCATAAGGGTTATATGTTTTAAATTTTTTTAGAATTTATATATATAAAATTTGGGTGCCATTCGATCACGGGGCGCCAATCGAAATAATACCGTTATACCTTCATTAATTTCTAAATTAAGATCATCTAAATGTATTGACAAATTAGATAATTTAAAGAATTCTAATGTTATTTCTTTAATGATCAAAAAAATATCTCTCTTCTCATAATCATCAGTTTTAACAAAACATTTAAATTTTAAAGTAAAATCACTGTAGCCAAATAAACAAACCCTTTTTCCTTTAATTTTTCATTAAAAAATTTTGCAATTTTTTTACCTGCTGATAAAGTTTCTTCTTTATTCAAATTAATAAATATCTTTTCATAACTATTATTATCATTGACAAAAAAAATTCTTAAATACAACACGTTATTAAAAAAGAGATTAAAAACATTGTTGATCATATAATCTTTATAATGCTCAAAAAATAATCTCTTATCAATTCTTTGTTTTTCAATTTCATCATCAAAATTTCTATATAGAACAATGAAACTCTCATATTTAATTAAAACAGTGTTTAATAGATTTAAAAGCGGAGTTGGGTTTTTATCAACAGGTTTCAATTCTAATATAAATTCTTTCAAAGTCAAACAATATCTTCAAATTTAGTGTTTTTCCACAAAAATTTATAATGCGGGGTATAAACGAAATTAGTTATATTTTGACAATTAAAAACTATCATATGAAAATTATGAGCCATTTCTTTTAGTTTATCATAATTCTCACTAAATGATTCATCCTTAAATAATTTAGTCATAGTTGTTTCATTTACAGTAATCTCATTTTCTGACTAAGATTATATTTTTTAATAATCCATGTAGATAAAATATACTTCTGCCCTGTCTACCTTTATCTGTTGCTTTGTTAAAATTAAAATCCTTTTTGATCATTGTATTTATTTACTTAATTCTTAATTTATATTCCTTTTGAAACTGTTTTGTTTCAAATATGTGACTTCAACCATCACAACTTCTTAACATTTTAGGGGCAAATAATTTAAAATGTTTTTATAATTGAAAATTTTTTAATTAAGTAATTTTGAAATTTTTAAAGAATTTATAAATAACAATAATTTTCAATTAAAATAAGATTTTAAAAATATTTTTAAATTACCGAAACTCTTAGAAGGCAACGAAACTAATTTATTCAACCTGTCTTTAGAGGTACTTCTAATCTCTCCATTTTCTTCTTCGTCTTTTCATCTATCTTATAATTTTAATGTTTTCTTTTCTAACTCTGTATCTATCATAAAGGTAAAATTTTTATGTCAAATTTATAGACATTGACGTGAGTGAACTATTGATATTAACTCGTTGGTGTTTCTTCGTAGTTCTTAGACAAAGGTAATTGTTCATCTTTACTGTATGCTCACACATCTATTTATTTCTTATGTTCTTTGTCTTTTTCAAAATATAATAATTTTGTATGGGTAAAAAATTAAACATAAAATTGTTCTATCTAGAACAATTCATTCTCTTTGACGTTTGATTCCTTATCAGGGAGTATGTCAGATATATTAATAAATTTTCACTCCAAAGACATTCATTTAAAAAACTAATTAAATATGCTTAATTACATATTACGAAAAAAATGTTTTTTTGTTACTGATAAATATTTTATAAAAATGTAAATTTTTATAAAAAGATCTTTTTTAATTGATTAAACCTATTGATTATAAAATAAGCCTGTTTAATTATAATTTTTTGATATTAAGATGTTGTAATATGTCTAATCTCTTATATGATTAGAATGGCATTAGTGAGTTGTATGTTTTATTTAAAATTTAAATGATTCTAAAGATAAAATTTAAATAAAATTTTTTTGTATAAATTTTTAAATAAAAATTTATACAAAAAAATTTTATTTATATCTGTAAACTCAAAGTATTTAGATAGAGATGTATTTAGCAATAAATTTACTTATATTTACATTTATAAACATTTTAAACATTTGAATGTTTTTGTCGTAATACTCCATAAGTAAAATTGGAGGTAAACACGTTTTTAGAAATTTTTTAAATTATAAATTAAGAATTAATTTTTATAACATAGAAGTTAAGATGAACAGAGATAACTTAGAAGATAGATATGAAGATAATGAGACGATAGATATAAATACCGGTAATACTACTGGTGGATATTTAGATGATGCAAAAGATATAAATAAACTTGTTTACTCATCCTCTGCTGATTTCGGCAGTTTTAATATAAATTTATATTTAAAGTTTCTTTTTGTTAAAAAATTAGTTATAAAGAGTGTAATTATTTGTTTCTTTAGCAAAATAATAATTTAAAATTTATCTAAATAAAATATTTAGTATGTGAGTTTAAATTCTCACTGCCGAAGCCAAGGGATGAGTAAAAACTAGGGTATTGTTTCGATTGTCGCCTTAAAAAGGTTAAAGCGCCCCACGATCGAATTGAAACCCTAAATTATATATATATATAAATTCTATTAAAATTTTTAATAAAACTTTTAAAATATATAACTTCTATGATTTATGAAATATTGTTGTAGATTTTTGGGGATTAAGAATCTTTTTTGACCTTGTTAGAGGAATTTGGTTGCCTAAAACCATAGTCGAAAGGCTTTGTATGTTTTGCGGCAGCAACAGACTCTCTGTGGAGTTAAGAGAAATAATCGATCAGATGCACTTCTTTCTCCGATGCGAGTCGTGTCGAAGAAAATATACGCTCTTCGAAAATACCTTTTTTGTTATGAAGAAGAGAGAACATGATTTGCTACAGCTTTCAAGACATTGATTAAGATGATTTTTTATTTTAAGGGTAGGACGGTAAAATACATCATGTCTGCAACTCAAATTAATGGAAATGGTATTGTTATCAGTTGGGCAAACTTCATAAGGCTGAAAACACATGATTATATCATGAGTGGAAAACTAGGATGACCGGATAAAGTTGTACAAATCGACGAATATCTGTTTGGAAGACGTGAAAGTACAACCGTGGCAGATTGCTTCTTGATGACTTTATGGAGAGTCCTGGTGATGCTCGCCACAAAATTAATTATGGTGAATGTGTCAATAGACCATATGTTTTTGGTATGGCCGAAAAGGATCCAGGAATGTCAAAATGTTTGTTGTGGAAAAGAGAGATCGTGATTTTCTGCTTACTCTCCTGCTTGAACACGTGGATAAGAATAGTATTATCCACGGTGATGGTTGGAAAGCCTATTCTGGACTAGGTACTGTATTTAACGGCCATAAGGCCATTAATCATTCAGAAAAAATATTGACCTCAATATTCATTGTCAGACTCAATTAATTGAGTTTATTTAGGGTCAAGTAAAATTGAAGATAATAAAGGATAAGAGTCTAACCACCTTTTTGAATGTTACAAAGCCATTTTGAGCTTTTTCTGTTTCTGTTATCTTTTTATAGAAAAATCTTTTGAAAATTTTTTAAAAATAATAGGAAAAGATAATTAATATATATTTTTAATCTTCTTAAAATTTTACTGAAAAAAATTATATATATATAATTTGGGGCGCCAATCCAATCGTAGGCGCCAATCAAAACGGCATCAAACTAACCTTGTTTATTAATGATTCTATTCTTTCTCTGTTTATTGTATATGTCTCTGTAAACTGTTTATTACTTTTGTGTCATGTCATCTGTTTATTTTTCATAGTTAAAATTATTTTTCTTGCCAAAATATTAAAATAATTAAATTTAAGTTGGAAAACAATAAAAAAACCAATTATCAATAATGAACTATCTTTCTGTCATATATTAATGTACAGGGGTAGTAAACTTACTAAAAATAGTTTAAAAAAGTTATATTATTGATGTATAATATAAGAAATGATTAATTTTTTAAGGTGTAGATGGAGAGGGTTTGTTCAATCTCGATTGTTAACAGAATTTCATGTGTTAATTCTCTTTTCAGTTTTTACCAATTGTGTTCGTCTTTCGTTATACATTCATCAGTTATTTTAATATTATCTTCCTTATTATAAGTTCTTTTATAAAATCTTGCTAATTTTTTTATTAATATAAAGGTTTTATTAAAAACTTTTCTTTATATAGTGGTGGAAAAAAATTGAGTAACCAAATAAATAATATAAAAACTATGAAAATTTTATACCCACATAAGCAATAATATTAAATTATACTATTTTTAAAACTTAATTTTAAAAATTAAATAAAATTATTATGTTAAATAGAAATTAAAAAAAATTTTTATAAAAATAAAAAGAAATTTGAGACTTTAATTTTTTAAATTTTCCTTTCAAAGATATTAAAAACATGCTAATAATTTTGTATTACATAGTAAACGCTTTTTTGATATTGAAAAGATTATAATTGTTGGTTATTAGGAAGTTAATATGACAAAAATGATATTATGAGAAAGTGTTTAAGAAGTAAATAAAACTTGAAAAATATAAAGATATGTATAATATCAATCATAAGAAATAATTTAGAAGACTAAAAGCTTTCAACGATTCTCGGATAAAATAAATGAAGAAAAAAGTTAAAAATTTTACAAAAATTAAATTGAATAAGATTAATGACGAAATTAACACTGAATTTAATATAAATTTTTCTACTATAACTGTAAAAAAAATATCTTTGTTTAGCTAGTTTGAGGGTTTTTAGACCTTTTAAGAAACCTCTTCTTAGTAGTAAAAATATTATTTCTAAATTGAAATATTATGAAAAACATTTATAGGGTTTTGAAGTCTATTTGTAAAAAGTTTTTTTACAGATGAAGCAAAAATAGATCTGTTTGGGTCTAATGATAAGGTTTATGTATACAAACTTAGAGGTTTTAAAGGTGTAGAAAATTTTATGATATCAATTGTAAAACACTGTAAAGAAAGTAATATAACATAAGGATGTTTCTGCTATAAAGGAGTAAGAAGGATTGAAATTACATGATAAAATATAACAATATTATATTATACTAAAATCTTAATAGAAATTTATTTAAGTTAGTAAGTAAATTGTTATTAGTGATAATTATATTTTTTAACAGGATAACTATCTTAAGCATAAAATTACTTTAAATAGTTAATTTTTGATAAATATAATGTAGAAATATTAAATTGATTATCTCAAAGTCAAAAACTTAAATTTTATAGTAAATTTATGGTATTACTTAAAGATGTAGGTATATAAAGGTAAACCAAAAAGTTTAAAAGAATTAGAAGAATTTTTTAATGATAAATGATTTTAAATACCTTGAGAGATGTGTAAAAATTGAGTAAACTCTGCACCTAAGAGAATTAAATAATTATATAAATCTAAAAGAAAAAATAAGTTGCATTAAATTGAAAGGCTTAATTTTTTTTCATTTAATTTTTTTCAAATTTCTATTCTACCTATCAATTATATTCATTTTTTAATTAGAAGTGTGTAAGATAAATATATTTTAATGTTTTTACTTATAAAAATATGAATTTTTTATAGTTTATAGTTTATTTTTTTAGTGACCAAGCTTTATATTCCACCGTTGTATTATAAATGATTAAAAAATAAATACTACAATAATTAATACAATAGATTTAATTTTATTTTTGAAAATCTTAGTAAGTATTTTATGTTTTGTTTTAATAGAAATAAATTCTTCACTTGGTTTACTTTTAATTTATTAGTTAATGTTAAGAAATAACTTTTAAAATGTAAATATATCTGATAATTATTAATTTAGATTCTATTTTATATTAATATAAAGTAAATAGATTTTAGCCAATAAAACATTTTGAATTTATTAATTTTTTTTAAGAAAATTTTTTATTAAAACCATGATTATTATGAGTTGCAAAATAAGGATAAACAATTTGATAAATTTAATAGGGAAATAAAACTGAAAGTTTCTTTACATGATATTTGTCATCAGCTTGGTTACCTTCAAAGCACCTTAAAAATATAGTAAAAAATGATTTAATTATCATAAAATTCAATTATAGCTTTATAAATTTTTGAATTAAGATCATCTAAAAACATTGACATGTTAGATAATTCAAAGAATTTCAATGTTATTTCCTTAATGATTGAAATAACATCTTCTTTCTCATAATCATCAATTTCAATGAAACATTAAAAATCTAAAACAAAATTACTGTTAGCCTTAATTAACAACATCTCTTTCCTTTAATTTTTTATCAAAAAATTTTGCAAATTTTATACCCGCTGATAAAGTTTCTTCTTTATTCAAACCAATAAATAACTCATCATAATTATTAAAATAATTATTAACACAAACACTTTTGAAAAACATCACAAAATTAAAAAGAAGTTTAAAAACATTATTAATTACATAATCTTCATTATGTTCAAAAAACAATGTCTTATCAATTTCATGTTTTTCAATTTCATCTTCAAATTTTTTATATAAAACAATAAAATTCTCATATTCAATTAAAATATTGTTAAATAGATCTAAAAATTCATGTGGTGAATTTTCAATAGACTTTAATTCTGATAAAAATTCTTTTAAAGTCAAAATAATATCTTCAAATTCAGTGTTTTTCCACAAAAATTTATAATGCGGGGTATAAACGAAATTGGTTATATTTTGACAATTAAAAACCATCATATGAAAATTATGAGCCGTTTCTTTTAGTTTTTTATAATCCTCACCAAATGATTCATCCTTAAATAATTCAGTCATAGTTATTTCATTCATATTAAACTCATTCTCCGGGTTCGAGGTTTTATTTGATAATCTAAGTATATTTAATATACTTCTTAACATTTGAGGGGTAAATATTTTAAAAAATTTTTATAATTAAATATTATTTAATTATGTAATTTTGAAATTTTCTATTCAATTAATAAATAATAAGAATTTTTAATTAAAATCACATTTAAAAACTATTTTTAAAATATTTATTACTAATAAATATTGTATAAAAATGTAAATTTCTATAAACAGATCTTTTTTAATTGATTAAATAAAAAGATCACAAAATAGGTTTAATTGTAATTTTTCTCAAATACTAAGATGATGTAATATGATTAATATCTTACATAATTAGAATGATAGTTTTGAGTTGTATATTTTGTTACAATATATTAAATAATTCTAGAGGTAGAATAAGAAAGTTTAAAAAATTTTACCTCTAAAATTTATTCAAGAAATGATAATTTTAAAAAACATTTTCAATCATATGTGTAAACTTATAAGTATGTATTTTTTGATGTATTTAACAACAAATTTACTTATATATATGCATTTATAAACACCCTAAATATTTGAATGATTTAGTATAAATTTCAATTACAACTTTTTTGTTAAGAAATTTGTTATAAAAAGTATAAATTTTTGTTTTTTAAATAAAATAATTTTTTTGAATCTATCTAAACTAAATATTTAGTATGTGAGATGAATACTTTTTAAAGTATATTTTTTTAGTAAAATATAGTTTTTAAAAATTCATATCATTGATGTATAATATAAGAAATGATTAACTTTTCTAGGTAGAAAAAACAAGTTTTTTAACTTACTATAAAATAATCACACTTCTTAGTCATAAAAAAATTTTCATAAATCACTTAAAGATTTTATTATTTGATTTTGTTCATAAGAAGATGATTTAATCTCATTTCTTTGAGTAATAAAAACATACTTTATTAACTTACACATAAAATGTTTTAATTTAAATTTTATAAATTTTTATACTATAAAATATTATAATTGATAGAAAAATACTATAATAATTTATATAATAGATTTCATTTTAATGTTAAAGTTATTAGTAAGTATATTATACTTTGTTTTAATAGAAATAAATTCTTCACTTGGTTTACTTTTAATTTATTAATGAATTTTAAGAAAGAACTTTTAAAGAATAAATTTATTTGCTGATAATTATTTTGATTTAATCAATTATATATTAATATAACGTAATTTAAAATCAAAAATAAATTTTTAATTTATATTAAAATAAAAAATTTTACTTAACTAAAATACTCTTATCATAATAAACTTAAAATTACTTATTAAACAAAAAAATATTTAAATTAAAAGCAAACTAATAATTAACTTAACTCATATAATAAATCACATTATCAATAGTCAAAAACAAATGAAAAAATTATGAGTTTTTCATAACCTCAGTTTCAATTATTCTGAAATTTTTGATTTTTTTTATTAATTTAAACATATTTTAAATAATAATAGATATAGAATAATGTATATTTTATAATTTAAATCAAAGACATTTGTTTATTCTAGATAAATTTTTTTTAATACAAAAAAATTAATTGTAAATTAAAATTTTCAACTTTTATATTATTCTAAGTTTCATTACATTTCTAATTGTAGAAAATAATTTTTTTTTATTTAACTAACTAATTTTTCATAATATTTTAGTTTATTTTATTTTTAAGCATGTGATTAAAATTGATTTTAAATCCTTGGTTTTATATAAACGCATATCAATTTAATTATTATTTTTTGTTAAAGATTTTATTTAATTATAAAATATTATTAACTTATAAGTTTTAAACTAAAAAATAAAACCGGATAGCTATACAAAATATTTTTGTAATTTTTAATTGATAATATAAAAACAGTTTAATATTAAATTTTATATCAACGAAAATGAATACATAAATTTTATTGTAAAAAAAAATCAAAAAAACATTTTGTAGTTAATTTTGCAACAAAAATTTTTAAAAACCTGTTAACACTAAATGATTTGTTTAAAACAATAAGATTGATAATAATTAGTATAGTGATTATATAATAACATGTTTAAATATTTCATTTAATTTTAAAGAATTATATCATAAGATGGAATTTTTACGATTGATTTACAATATCTTTTATAAATAATAGAGTTTATGATTATAGAATTATATGATTACTTAATTTTTACTAAAATATTAAAATTTTATCCAAAAAGTTTTTTGTTTAGCAGTTAAAATGTATTTTATAAAAACTTTTCAGTTATTATATTTTTATATAAAGAATGTTTTTAGTTTTTGTTAATAAAACAATAAAATTTTAGATAGTTTTTTATTAACAAAAAAGAATAATATTTATCTTTAAACTAGATTTATTCATAATTCTGCTAAAAAATTATTTTTATGCGTTAGTTCATTAATTTTGCATAAAAGCAACAAATTAATTTAAGAAAACCAAGCTCGTAAAAGATCGATCTCCGCCTTAAACAGGGTACAGGTACCCATCAAACCATTCAGCATCAATGCGATCTTTTAGGAGCCTGGTTTCCTAGAGCCGCTACATATGGTAGCTAGTCATACATAGTGCTCTGTCGACTTACTATCAGTATACTACTTCACATAATGATCAACTATGTGCAGCAGGTGAGAACAGACAACCTCAGCATATGACACTGGCTTAAAATAAGAGCTGTGTTACTAAGTCGACATTCACACACATTTATAATAGGTAGGTGTTTTCTCTTCACATGTTTCAGTCATACCTTTCAGGTACCAAAGAATCACCACATGCTTTATCACATGTATCTGAAAACTTTAATCAGGATTACTGATCAAAGCCACACACCAGAGACTACACTTATCTATTACAAATGCTGCTCTTATTTTAAATCGTGAAGTTATTAAAAATCTTACTCATAATATGACTTTAACTTCAGTCATATCTTCTCGTCTTTGACTGTCTGCTCTCCTGATAGTAAGTAGGGGTATATAAAAATACATTTAAATATTTTTTAGCATAAAAAGCATGATTGATTTCTTTTAACAAACAAAATATGTTTTTAGAGGGAAGCTTAAAATCACAATTCTTTTAAAGTTTTTTTTGTTTTTAGTAGATTCAAGTTTTTATAAATTTCTTTGTTTTGATTTTAATTTTAAATAGAAAACTTTGTCATCACATAAAAGTAAAAAATAAAATTTATAAAAAAATAAACCATTTTACTATTGAAATTATATTTTAAAAAATCAATTAACATTTTTTACATTTTAACTAGTAATATAAGTTTAACACATGCAAAGTTAAATGTTTGATAGTTTATTAAAGGTTTTAAAATATATCAAAGATAATTAAAAAATCTTCAAAAAAAAAAATTTT
>LVKB01000046.1:0-20471 GCA_002087885.1 Hepatospora eriocheir
TCTTAAAATAACTAATCTTAATAACAATAATTATTAATGAAATAATAGCTAATGAAATAATAAAAAGAGTTATTAACTCTAATAAACTGATGTTATCATTAGATTTAGAATCTTTTGTCTTTAAAGATTTGCTTCTATTAATATTTTGGTTATTTTATCAGAAATTTTTGATCTTTTATTACTATTGTTTGATCTTTCATTAATATTTGATAATCTAATACTATTATTTGATCCTTCGTCATTAACATTAGTTGATCTTTCTTCATCATTAATAGTTTTAACTTCTTTATCACTATCATTTTCAGCTTTTTTATCAGCAGTATCTTTATTATCTACATTAAAACCATTAACATTTTCTAATATTTTATTATCAGATTCCACTTCTCTTATAATCTTTTGAATTTCATTATCATTAATCAATTTATAATTTTGATGTTTATTTTCTATATTTTCAATTATTTTTTTAACATTCTCAAAATCTTCTTCTTTATAATTCTTAATCAAAATTTCTACTTCATTTTTTAATATTATAAATTTTTTAAAACTACTTTTTATCTTATATTTTAATCCTAATAATATTTCTGAGTCGTTTTGATTTTCAAAAAATTCCTTTGATAATTCTTCTAATTCTTTTTCATTCTGTTCTATTTGCAAAATTAACGATTTCTTATTTTCTTGCATAATTTTATAAGATTCAATATCATTATCAACTGATGTTTTGTTCTTATTCAAACTTAAAGCTTTGTTAGTAAAAAATTCTTTTATTAAAGTTAACCATCGGTATAACATTTCATTCATTATATAAATAAATCTCATTTCTTAAATATAAGAATTCAATTTTTTTGTTTAAATCAAATTTTTTGACATTTTTGATTTATTTAAAATGTAATTATTTTTAAAAAGAAATTTTGTATTTTTATGTTTATGTTTTATTCTTTAAATTCTGTTTAAATTTACAAAAATAGTTTTTTATTAAAATGTCAATTTAGATTGAAATATTTTTTTATGAAAATTATTTTACAAATCTTAAAACATTGAAATTTTTGTTTCAATTTTTTGATTATTGCTGAAATCGGTAGTAAATAAACAACCAATTTATTTAATCTTTCACCCATAATCTCTCTAACAACATCTTTAACTTTCTTCTCATCTAATAAATCTATTAAGCCTTTATTAACATTATCTCTATCATCGTCTTTTCTGTTAATATTTATAGATAAAATCCTATAAAGGAAATAAATATAAAACTAGTGAAAAATTTACATGTATAGTTAATTACATCACTTGATCTAATAATCTCAATCATTACGACAATTAAATAATTTTTTAAGTGTTTTTCTTATAAAATTACTATCGTATTGTGCCAACATAAAAAAAATAGAATATTCTAAACTTTAAATTTATTATAAAGTTTTTCTTCAATAATTTTATTAATAAACTAATAATAAAGAATTGTTTAAAACAAATAACTAAGTTATGATTCATTGATGAACAAGAATGACTACTTCTAAACAATAGTTATAATTATTGTAAAAATAGTAGTTTATTATTACTAGGACGGTAATTTTATATGAAATATTACTGGAGTAATCAAGAGATAATTATATAATATGAATTAGAAATAATATTCTAATAATCAATTTATTTATAAAACAAAAACTAATGTTTCTTTTTAAAATGATAAAAAACATAAAAACTATTAAAAGATTATATTACAAATTTTACGATATTTCAATAAACTCTTCTAATATTAAAATTATATATAATTTTTTAGTTTGAAATATACTATATTTAAATCAAAATAACACTAAATAAAATCTGTAGCTCCTCTTTTTTACCTAAACAACTATAATGCGTTCATCTAATCTCAAAACTCTTGTTTTCTGTTTGAAATATTTATTACAAGTCTTTAAAATTTGCTTCTTTATATTTTTGTTAGCCATTTTATTTATTTTCTTTAAAATAAGTAATTAAAAAAAAAACTTAAACTTTTATACTATACAGTTTGGAATCTTAATACACTTGATGGTAATAAGATCAAAACAATTATCTTTATATTAACTAAATCTTCTTCTAGTTTCTTCTTAATTTTATGATAACTATATAGTTAATTATCTAATAATGTTCCTATCTATTACGCATGTTTTCTAATAAATTATTTATCTAAATCATCAATTTATTAAAAAATAAGAATTAAAATGATTTTATTTATTAGTTATAAATTTAATTGCTTTAACACAAACTTCTGTTAACACTTTATTTAATAAAAAAATCATTCTCATTAAATACTAAAAACTAATTTATATTTTATTTCTAAATAAAAAAATTTTAATTATATTTTATAAAAACAATCTTACATAAACGATAATTGTTAACTCAAAGACTTAATTCTTAAAACGTAATTTTTAGATTATTTTTTAATCATTTCTTCAAATTTGACAATTTATTCGTTAAGTATTCTAAACAATCATCTTGTTTTCGTGGATAAAATTAATATAAATTCTTTAAATAACTATTAAATATAAGAAGAGAATTCATGACGTCATCCGACTGCATCTATAAAAAAAATTTTTATAAAACAAAGAAAAAGACGTATTTGATGATAAATATTAAAATTTAAACATTTTCTTAAAAATATCTGTCATTAAATTTAATTTGATCAAAGCAAATGTTTAATATTAATTATAGAACTGTTTATACATTAACATTAAATACCCAAATTACTAGATAGTATATTAATTAAATGTGAAATAAAAACATTTTAATTTTTTTAATAAAAAAATTTTGAAGATAGTTTATTTCTTAATAACTGATCTTTCACTTGAAGAATAATTCTTAAACACAATAATTATTAAAATAATAATTATCAGTGAAATAATTAAAAAAACTATTAATCTTTTAAAATCAATAGTACTGTTGGAATCTAAATCTCCTGTTCCATTCGTTTTTCTACCACTGTTTTTATTATTAGCATTAACATTTCTAGTAGCCTTAGATGTACTTTCTTTAATAGATGATTCATGAAGTTTTTTAAATTTAGAAAATTCATTTCTAAATTCTCTTAATTCATCTAAAATAATATCATTAAAGGCTGCAATTTTTAAATAACATACCTCAAAAAATTTAAAAATTCGTTCATTATCTCCTAATAATTCAGATTTCATTTTTGCTAATCCAACATCATACTTTTTAAAAAGATCTTTGATAATTTCAACAATTTCCGATTCATCTATTTTATCTTCTATAGGATCAGTTTCTATACTAACATTGAATCGATCATCACTCCTTTGAGTTTTATCATCCAAACTATTAGTGTTATGATCATCACTTTCTTGAATGCTACTTACTCCAACGTCACTACTTTGATTATCTTTTTTTTAATTTTTATTTTTCAAACCATTAGTATCTTGATCATCATTTCTTAGAGTATTATCTTTTCTATCGTCACCTTTATCACCACTATCTTCTGAAGTGCTATTTTGTTCAACGACATCATCTTTATTACTACCATCTAGAGTATTATCTTTTCCATCGTCACCATTTTTAACACTTCCTGTAGTGCTATCTTTTCCATCGTCACCATTTTGAACACTTCCTGTAGTATTATCTTTTTCAACGACATTAGCTTGATCACTATTTTCTGAAGTGCTATCTTTATTAGAGACACTACCTTGTTTGAAACTTTCTGTAGTGCTTTTTTCTTCAACAGCATCTTTATTACCACTTCCTTGAGTGTCACCTACTCTATCACCATTATCTTGCTCATTATTTCTTTTAGTCTCTTCTTCTGATAATTTAGTAGATTCTGTACCTGTACTATCATTTACTGATGATACATTTGGATCTGAATTTGTAGACTCGCTTGTCAAAATTTCTTTAAATATAACTGTCCAATGTAACAATAAAAAAATCCTTGTACTAATAAATCTCATTTCTTAAATATAAGGGTTAGATTTTTTTTCTATTTAAATATAAATTTTTGCCATTTTTGACATATTTTAAATATAATTTTTTTTAGAATTTAAATCATTAATTTTAGTCTTTGAATTTTATTATTTCTACTTGTTTTAATTTACAAAAATACTTTTATTTAAATGTCAACTAAGAATGAAATATTTTTTTATGAAAATTTTTTATAAAAAATTTTATTAATTTCTAAAATATTAGAAATTTTCTCTCAATTCTTTTTAAAAACAAAACAAATCTTTTTATGTTTTTTTATAAAAAATTTCACATTTGATTTATTGCTAGTGACATAAATGAAAAATTATATAATTGAAAATAGAAACTGTATTAATATAAATCAGTTTAATTGTAGAATAAAAGCTGTTTATTTTAATACAATAAAAATATAAGAAGTTTATAAAAGACCATATTGTGTATTTTATGGTAATTAAATAATATTTTCTAATGTTAAATAAATTATGGTATTCTTTAATGATTTTTTTGTTTTTAGTTGAAATGTACTTTATTTAAATCAAAATAACACTATATAATATTGTAATAACTGTCTTTATTTTTGTTAGGAAATGAAATAATTACTTTTATTATTTTTAAGAGGATTATTCAATCTTAAATAAATTTTTGTTATCAAATTTATTTTATAACTACAAAAAAGGGAATGATTGAAAATTATGATGAGTGTAAGACATCTCTTCAGAGCATACTAACACATCTTAAAATTTTGTAACTTATAAAAACATTCATTGTTAATTTATATTCTTTGGGGTAACATGTCTTCTCTACTCTATCCAGTGTGTATTCGTTAAATACACCTCTTTCTATTCATAGTTTATTAATTCATTAAAATTTCTTGAAAATAATATCTTATGTATCTCAGTTTCATATCGGGTTTCAACTTGAACAGTCCAGGATATAAAATTAAAACTTAAAAAATTGATCTTATTCTTAATATTCTTTCAACAAAATTTCTTAATTTTCTTATAAAATAGTTTATTGATTTTATATTATACTGGAATAACAAATAAATCGTTAATAAAGTTTTAAATACGTTATATTCAAACATTAAACTTCTTTAAGAAAAACAAAACTTGTTTTATAAATATTTAATTTATTTAAATATTTTTTACAATTACAAATGTTTTTGATTCTTTTTGTTAGAGATATGAAAGTTTTAATATAACTATCGATGTAAAAATTAAAATCAGAACTAATTTTATTAAATAATAAATATTCTGTTGCAACATTAAGTTTGCAACAAGAATATATTTAATTTCCTAGAAAAAATCGAACTATAAATTTTGGTAAAAAATTTTACCCATTAAAAAATGAGTAGTAAAGATTACGATAGAGACAATAAATTACAATTAAATAAAAAATTTGGTAGCTATGACAATTCACATATCTTATTTTAACATGAAATTTTGTATTTCTTCAATTTTAACTTCCTATTTGAAATTTAATTTGATTTAATATTGTATTTAATAAGAAGAAATGTTTTTTATATAATTTTCTAAATATAGTTGCCAAAATCAACAGAAGATGAGTAAAGAAATTTTTTTAAGTCTTTTTAATCAGTTTAATACACACTAATATTACCTGTGTTTATATTTATTTTTCATTAACATCAAAATTACAGTATTACTAAAAAGTGTTTAAATGTAATAAAATAAAAAAAGTACGCTATTAATGAATACAACTATGGTATAGTTCCCATATGAAATATTATTATTTCAAATTTATTTTTTTATGAAGAATTTTAGTTTCTATTTTTAACCCCCTAATTATCAGAATGAGAGATACAAATAAAGATTTAACAGAAAATAAATTTATTAACAAAAGCTTTTAAGGTATTATTAAAAACTTTTGTTGTTTAAGAGAAAATATTCTGTTAATATAATTAATTAGATTGAACTAAAATTTTTTCTATTTTTTAATTTTATTGTGTAGAATACACGCACAATATATATTGTTTTAAATGTTTATTACAAGAAACAAGAATAAGTTTTTATTAACTGATAAAAAACATTATAATTTTTTATTTTTATTAATTTTAATAAGTTTTAATGTTACTGTTCATCGTAAAATTTTGTAAATTTATCTTATATTATTCTTAAAAATTATTGTTGACAATATTATCTGCAATTAATTAACATTTTTAATTATTGACAAATAATTAGACAATAATAATTATCTTTAACATTAAGTGTTTTAAAAAAGTTTATTTATTGCTGAAAAACTTTTTCTTTAAAGAACGATTATTAAAAAGAATAATTACCATTAAAATAATAATCAATGAAACAGTAAAAAATACTATTAAACTAAATAAAATATTTTTGTTATTAGATTCAAAATTTTTCTTTAAAGGTGTATTATCTTGAATATTAGATTTTTTCTTTTCATCAGAAAGATTTGATTTAATATTAGTTGTTTCTTTATCATTACTTAGAGATTTTTCATCATTACTTAGAGATGTTTCATCATTAATTTGTGGTTTTTCACCATTACTTTGATGTTTTTCATTAGTATTTTCATCTTTTTCATTAGTATTTTCATCTTTTTCATAAACAATTTTTGATTCATCATCATCAATCTTTAAATTATTTTTAGATTTATTTAATCTTTCTTCATGTTCATTTAATTTATCATGTATTTTATTAATTCTTTTATTTGAATATTCAAAATTTTTTAAAATCAGTACTAAATTTTCATTCTTATTCTTTTTTATTCCTTTTAAGATATTTTCATATTTTTTATGTTTTTCTAAAATTTGTTCAAATTTATCTTTTATACGTTCAATTTCTTCCGAGTTTATTTTATTATTTTCTAATTCTTTAATAATTTCATTTAATTCTTTGCTGATCAAACAAATTTTCGTATTTAATTCTTCAACTTTTATAGAAATTTTGTTTAATTTAAAACTTTTTATCCTACTTTCATTTTTCCATACCTGTAGAGTGTTTTCGGTAACTGATTCTATTAAACTTAACCAATGTAAAACAAATATTATCTTTTCACTTATGAACCACATCCTTAATTAAGGGGTAAATTTATAATTTATTTAAATATATAATTTTGATTTTTTTGACATCATTTAAATTAAATAAAAAATCTTTATTTAATATATTAATATTATATTATTTCAATCATATTATAATATTAATATAGTTAATTAATTATTAAATGTAAAAACTTAATGAAATATTTTTTTACAAAAATTTTTGTAAAAAAATAAGATCAGAAATGTTAGACATTAAAATTGTAAATCAGTTTTAATATTGTAATCTTTTGTATCATTAAAACAATTAATGATGTTTATATATAAAAATTTACAATTTAGTTTCAAATAATATTTTACAATCCACTAAAGTATCCAGTAAAAAGTTTGATTGATTAAAAGGTTTTATAAAATCACATTAATATTAATACTAAAATCTATCAATTGTTGTTAAAGATTTGAATACTAAAAAGACAAATGATACATTAATAAATAACACAAAGCACAACAATAAGTTTTAAATTTTATTTTATAAAAAACTATTACAAACTTTTATCTTAAAACTACTTTAACTTTTAAAGATTTTAAAACTTATTGTTATTTAAAAACTTATTATAACTATTTTGATCAAATATTAATCATAAACTTGTTGTATTGTGTGACTTCTCCACACTCGTCTGATTTCATTTCTTCAGTTTCTTTAAATAAATCTCTCTTCTTCTTCATAGTTTACTTAATATTATTGGTTTCTAAAAATAATTTCTTAAAAACCCCTGTTCCAACATGGGATTCGAACCCATGATTAAAGATTTCTAATCTAACGATGTTAAATAAATTATCTTCATCCTTCTAAACTATTTATATTAATTAAATAGGATGTCTTTTTTGCAAACGTTAAAATTCAAACTTAATTTGTTCTAAACTATAAATTTTTATAAAAATTCTATTCATTTAAATGATAATTAATAAATTAATAAAACAACAATATATATTAAATATTAACCAAGATAATAGAATAAACTACCCAGATTATTTCCAAAATAAAAAGTGAATAACGTATGTTGTAAATCTTCATCCAGTACAACAATTAATAATTTATTTTTTCATTACTTATTTATTAAAATTTTATTAAAAAAATATTTTCTAATAAAATTTCATTAAAAAAAGCTGCAATAAAAATTTTATAAAAAAATTTTAAAAATGAAAATCGAAATAATTGATGAAACAAACAATTTAATAAAATTTAAAATACATTCAAATGTGTCATTTGCCAATTCACTTAGAAGAATATTACTTAAAGAGATACCATCAGTTGCGGTAGAGTTTATAGAGGTGTCTGAAAACACCTCTATTTTTGAAGATGAAGTGTTAGCTAATAGAATTGGATTAATTCCAATCAATACATCGGACGATTTAGTATTTCCAGAAGAATGTGATTGTGAAAGCTATTGTGAGAGATGTTCTATAATATTTAATATCGATGTAACGAATAATGATTTAACAAATATGAATGTATATGGAAATGATATGATTACTAATTCAGATGCAAATGTACACAACTCATTAATATGTAAGCTGACGTATAAACAAAAAGTCAAGATAAAAGCAATTGCTAGAAAGGGAATTGGACATGCTAAATACTGTAAAGTGACTGCAGTTGGATTTACATATGATGAAAACAATTCAAGAAGACACACCAGATTATGGAATGAAGCAAACCAAGAAGTCAAAGAAACATGGCCTCAAATTAACGAACCCAAATCAGTTGACTGGAGTGACGTAAATGAAGTTAACATGGAAATTGAGGTTGTTGAAGGAAAAGGAAGGCCAAGAGATGTTTTAATAGAAGCTTTGTCTATTTATAAGTTTAAAATGGAAAAGTTATTAAGAAAAATTTAATTATTTTTTAAATAAAATTTTTCTTTGATAGGCAAATTTAAGACCAAAACCAATTGTTAATAAAATTAAAATTGTTCCAATAAAAATTAAAACAATCTTAAAACTAAGAAATTGCATAGTTAAATTTGAAGATTCTGTTTCTACATTTTGATTGTTTCTATGATTAATTATTTGGGTTTCTGATTCATTTTGATTGTTATCTTCAATTTGAGAAGTATTAAAAAGAGTTTTTATATCAGTTAAAATAAATGTACCAGATTCTAAATCACTTTCCTCACATTCTGAGTTAATCCTTTGCATTTCATTTTGAAAATCTTCATTATCTTTCAGCTTATTTTCAATCTCTACCAACTTATCATATTTTTCTTTACATTTACTTTCAATACCTTTAATTTCTTTTTCTTTAAATCTTATAGGAATTTTAAGACAATTAAGGGTATTTATATCTATATCTAGTTCTTTTTCAATTTTTTCTAGTATTTCTTTTGTTAGATCTTTAATATTTGATAAAGAACTTTTAAAGGAATTATATTTTTGATTTATAGTATTTAAAGAATTTGTTATAGTTGTTAAATGATTTTCATTTGGATCTATTTTCATTTTTAGATTATTATTTGAATTATTTTTCAAGCTATTAAATAACTCTTTAACTCCCTCTAGTAATTTATTGTTGTTATTTCCAATTTTACGTATAAAAAGACTCAATTGAGATTTTATTTCATTGGTTTTTTTATAAATACTACTTAAGATGTTTTTCGAACTCTCTAAATTATTTTTAATAGTGCTCACCAAATTATTTAAAACAACCAATAAACTCTGATTTTCTTCTAATAAATTTTGAGTATTTTCTAAAAGCTTCTTTAAATCATCATTAAAGACATCCGACGAATGATTAAGAATACAAATAGATTCATCATCTGATGATGATTCTATTATATTCATTAAACTAATAATTACTATAATTATTTTACTAAAAATTCTCATTGGTTTAATTTCTATGGGTTAAATAAAATATCTTCTTTAAATATATCACCTGTCAAATCAATCAATCAAAATCTATTTAAATATTCTTTGTTACTTAAATAAACAATTTATTCATTTTGGAGGATACGACAAAGATTAATATAAATTTTTAATCTAACTGTTATAGCTCATACATATAAAGTTGCTCATTTTTGTGTAATTTAAAAAATTTAATTTTTATCTAAAATTTATCAAATTTTTACTTATAAAAAAAGGAAATAAGAGAATTGTTAACATGAAAGAAATAGAGAATAAAAGTACAAATACAAACCAATATAATATTATTTTACAAGTTTATGAATCCTCTAATGATTTTGACATCAACATTTTTTTATTATATGTTTAAAGCAGTCTTTTAGAAAGTAAATGCAATTTTTTGAATATATAAAAGGTGAATATTGATTGTATAATTAATTATATCTTCAATAAAAACAATCAATTATACTTTAATGGTTATAAATAATAAATATATTAAGTAATATTTAAATCATACTCATTTTAATTTATAATTAAAAACAAAAAATATTGTATAGAATACTCTTATAGTTTTTAAAACAATTTAAAACTACAAATTACTTCTATTGCTTAATAGATCAAAAACTTTAGAAAAAGTATTTTATTCACCGTGGCAAGTTTATTAAATAAAAGTATAAATAAACTTTAAACTAATCAGATTTTTAAATTATATTGAAAAATTATAATAATTTAAGAAAAATATATGTGTTTTTATTTTTAAAGCTTATAAAACTATATTATTTTAACGTTTTTTATAGATAAAAATTATATCAATTACAAATAAACTAAACTTAAAAATTAATCAAACAAGAATTTTCTTATTAAAATTTTGTGAATGTGATTCTGTGTATTTTATTTCTTTATAAATTATTATTATCTTATCATAAAATGTTTTAATTTCAATACTATCTAATATGTTTTTTTAGTTTAAATATAATTAATGTATCATTTATTTAACTTAATAAAAATTTTGAAAAGTTTCTACAATATTTTTATTTTTCTATTATAAACTTATTTAACTTAAATTTGATTAAATATAAATCTTATTCAATATCATTTAAATTAATTGAAATTAAATTAATACAAGTTTAAAATAATTGATATTGATTTGTTTGATAATTAAAACCATTTTCATTGTTTTCTAAGTCTTGTTAGTTATTTTAAATGTTACTTTTAATTCATTATGATCAATTTTAAAATTAGAAATATTTTCTGATGTTTTAAGCTTTTTTAACTTATTCATCAAAAAATTTAGTTCATTAAAAAATCTTTTTTTATAAAAATATAATTTTTCTTTTCCTTCTCTAATTTTTTTTAATCATTACATTTTTATAGATTAAAAAAAATTATACGTCTTACTAAAAAACTCTTTTTACGTAAATTTTTTAAACTATTCTATACTAAATTTAAATAAATATTTACCTTTTTTAAAGTTGTTGTAGCTTGTACGGATTGTTAACTTATTAAAAAAATCTTTTGTTAATCATCCTTTATTAATCAATTATCCTTATAATTTCAAGTAACCAATAATGTTATAATTAGTTTAACTTGAAACACTAAAGTATATGTCAAACTAGTTGACATGGGGTTTGAGTATGATAAATATAATAATTTAAAAAGATTTAAATATTTAATAGCAAAGGGAATGTTATTTAAGTGTATTTAAAATAAAAATGGAATTAGATATTAAAAAAAGTTGTGGTTTATAGGTTTTAAATAAAATATTTTAACATTTTAAATTAAAAAATTAACAGATAAATTAGTGTTTCTAAAACCAATATCATTTAACAAATAAATTAGAAATTTAATTATTTTTTGATAACTTTTTTCTTCTATAAAGAAATATTAAACCAATTAAAATTATTATTAAAATAAAAAATGAAATATTTTTTACATTAAAAATTTGTAGATTTGATTGGGAATTATTTTCTATTTCTAAAGTTGTATTTTCATTTTCTAATGATGATTTCTTCTCATTAATATTTAAATTATTTTCTGTAAGTTTATTTTTATCACTTTCAACTTTTTCTTCTTTTTAATGTTGTGTGCTCATTACCACTTCACTATGTATGTTAATTACTGGTTCCCTTTCAGAATCAATATCACATTCATTTTGAAAGGTTGATGAAATATTATTGAGGTTTTTGATAATATTTATAGTATCTTTTAATATTTCTCCGTTCCTTTCATACTTAATTTTAAAAGATTTAACTTCTTTTATTATTTGATTAAGGTCGGATGAAACCTGTTTCATTTCTGATTCGATATTTAAAACTTTTTCATCATCTTTTTTATCAAATGAAAAATTTAAGGAAAAATTTTCAAAATCTTCAATTGAATTGTCATTTTGAGTATCATCTGAATATTCAATTAAGCTACTTTCAAAGTTATTGCCACTGTCGTATAATAAAAATGAGCCAGACTTCGAATCTTCTTTATCAAAATCCAATTTTTTTACTATATTTTGATAATATTTTTCAGTGGATTTTAATATCTCTTGAATTTTATAAAAGTCTTCCATTAAGTCTTGAGAATTAGTTTCTTGCAACTTTTTTTCAAAAATTTCTAATTTGTTTGGAGTATTTTTAAAAAACTCTTCAAACTTTCTCATTTCACTATCCTTTTCATTTTTATCTTTATATGCAGATTCAGGGGTATTTTGATAAGAATTTGTAGCTGAAAATATAGCTTTTTTACATAAAATATAATAAATACCAATGACGTCATTTTACTTTTAAATTTTATGATAAAAATTATATTTTTTAATTTTGATTTTTTAAATTTATAAATTAAATTTAAAAACACTAATTGAATTTTTAAAACTTTTATTAATAAATTAAATGATTATTTATATGATATCTTTTATTTTTTGAAAATTGATCAATAAATTTGATAAAATAATTTATTGAGTTTAATTGATTAAAAATATTAAAACAATAAAGAATTTAGTTTATATTTTTTATGTTTAAAAGAACAAAACGTATAAAAAACATATTATAGTGATGTTAAAATAATTAATATATAGTTTAATATAATCATCAAAATTGTTAAAAGATGTATAAATGAGTTTATTAAATCTATATATACTACTTATTTATTGTGTTATTTTTTTACTATTATCGATAATTATCATATTCATAATACCCTCTCTATTATTAATTTTTATAATTAAAATTTTTGCAGACTATAAGAAGTCTAGAAATTTAGACTTAATCATCTGTGATTACTGTAAGATGTGACAATAATTAAAATTTTAAATATTTAATCAGTATGACAAATAAGTTTAAAAAATTTAATTATCATATAATTTCTATTAATAGGAAGAATAATTAATACAATATAAATGATTTAAAATATATGTGGAATAATCTATATATACAATTTATGACATTAAAACAATTATATATGTTAAAGCAATTTGTTATTTATTTAATAAATATACTTAAATTTTTTTACTTTATTTGTGTTTTTAGTTTTAAAAAATTTTACTAAAAGCTAAAAACTTTTGATAAACATATAAAAGTAAATACAAACTGTAATGAAAATAACAAACAAAAATTCTCTTATATAAAAATACAATCTTATTAATTTTTAATCAATCATATTAACGAAATTAAATAATTAAATTACATTACTGTTTATTAATCATTAATAAAAACGATTAAAGATTAAATTAAATTATATGTATAATTCTTGAATGGTTTATTAAGTTTTAAATTGATATATTAATACAAAGTATTTACCTTTATAATAAAATATAAATCTTTTAATTTAGTCAATACAATCACATGTCTTATATATTTTTATCTATAATTTTTATTTAACAGTGTTTTAATAAAAAATTTAATAAATTGAAAAACAAATGATTTAAATGTTTTTAAAGCATTATTTATTAAATAAAAAAATAAATTTACACTTTCTTATTAAAAATATAAAGTTTTTGAGTTTGTTTATCAATAAATGGTTTGTTTGTTTATTTTTATTAAAATTTTAATAAATAATTAGTATTTATCTAATACTGTTTTAAGCTGTTTATATAAAATTTTATACTTTTTATCAAAATTTTTAGTATATAAATTTTTTGATAAACAATTTTACCCATGTTATTTGTGTGTATACAGATACTATTCGTTTGTTGTAAACTTGAGAAGAAAAAGGGTAAAGACGATATTAAAGATAAGACAACAGATAAGAAAGCTATAAGTTCATCGAAAATTTACAAAAAGGAAAACATTAAAAGTAAAAATAACGAAGAAGATGATGATTTAAAAGAGTCTAATAAGAAAAATAAAACGGTGAGAAAGAATAAAACAGGCGGTGAAAACAGTAAAAATGAAAAAGAGAAGTTATTAAAATCTTTAGCTAAAGAAGATGATAATAATACTGAAAACAAGAAGAATGATAAAGGTAATAAAGTTAAACATACGCCAGCAAGTGAGTTCGATTTTGATGACTTGGATGAAAAGAATGCAGCTACTGATATAGAAAAGAAACATCATCTTAAAATAAAACCAAAGATGAATAATGTAATATCTATTAAATCAATGGTTATATTTAGCAAAGGAGATATTATAAATTCTACAAAGAAGGTTGATAAGAATGCAGCTAAAGATGATGAGGATGAAGATAGTGAAGAAGATGATGACAAATCAAAATTAAAAGGAAATAAAACCAAGATGAATAAAAAAGATGATGAAAATAAAAAGAATAAGAAAAATGATGAAAATAAAAAGAATAAGAATAAGAAAGATGATGAAATGAAGAATAAAAAAGGAAAAAATGATGAAAAAGAGTCTAAAAACAAGAAAGATATGAAAACCAAAAATAATTTTAAAAAGAATCATTTAAGTAACTTTTTACAAAATACCTTTGTTAACCCATTATTAAACGCCACAGAGAAGAATTTAAATAAAAAGAGAAAGAAAGATTCATTAGATGAAGAAAATAAAAAAGGTAAAAAGAGTAAGAAAAATTCATTAGATAAAAATAAGAAAAGTATAAGTAAAAATAAAAATAAATCTAAAGCAAAAGAAGATGAAGAAAATAAAGATAAAGTTTATAAATCAACAATAATAGATATTGGAGATTCAGTGAAAGACCCGTCAAATTATGATTCAAGACAAAAGATATACAATCAAATAGAAAGTTCAAATAACGTTAATTCAATAGATTTAAGTCAATTGAATGATAAAACGCTTAAAGCAGAAATTGAGAAGATTATGAAAAGTAACAGTAGTGAAGAACAAAAGAAAAAGAAAATACTAAACAAATTAACATTTGAAACCTTTACATTGGATTTGGATGATTTATTAACAAGAGAAACATCAGTAATTGAAATGATATTAGTAGATGTGAATGGTAAAGAGAAATTAGTTCAAACAGATGAAATAAAGAAGAAGAGTGATGGCTCATATAGTAAGGGTGGATCATCTTGGTATTCTAGTTGGTGGTTTATACTTCTAATTACCTTAGCTGCTATTGCTGTTGTTGTTATCATTGCTTTAGTATGCAGCGGTACAGATTAAATAAACTGTTCTATAAATTTTTTTATTTCCTAAAATAGAAATGATTATCAATATTCTAAAAATTGTTTAAAACATTTGTGTTTGTAAAATAAATTTAATTATTATAATTATAGTAAGATGGATTCAAATTATAAAGAATAAAGGGTTGTGGTTGTGTACGATAATAATAATAATTATTGTACATAATTGGTTGATAGAATATACAAGGACGTGGTTGTAAATTTCTATTAATGTTTCTAGGAATATTCATAGGAAAATATCTTGGATAAAACATATAGAATGGTAAAAGAACTGGCTGATGAATGTAATTAGGAGGATATCTTATTAAATTATTTCGTTGTGAAATAAAATTAAGACGAGGAGAAGAAACATTAGAACTTATATCACAATTATTGTTGGAATTTTGTGCAAATCTAGATTCATTTGACACTGATTGATGTAAATCATTATTGGGTTGTTTACAGTGTTCTATTTGAAGATTATTTTTATTTTCATTGTTATGTTCTGATACATTAGAAGTATTTAAAATGCCTGATATTAAAATAAAATTCTTCATCATAAAATAAGGGCAAATAAAAAAGCATTATAAAAATTTTTTAAAGAAATATTAATTAAAATGGCAATTCAAAGAATTTTTAAAATATAAAATTTTTATTAAGAAAATTAAACAAATTTATTAATCAAAAACAGTTCTAATAAAACTAAAAGTTGAATCTTCTTTAATATCAAATATTTTGCCAATCATTTTCTTAGAAACTTGTTGTTTCTTTACCATAACACCTTTATAAGGTCCAAATTCAACCACATGCTGATTATTATCATTTTTACCAGTCAATACAACAGTAAATACACCTTCTTCTAGTCTTTCAACTAATAAATACCAACCTAACATTACTTTATCAATTGTTACGTTATAAAAATTTTTACCAATAAAATCATAAGACTTCATCATTCCATAAATATTGCCAGCAATAAGAAACTTTTCTAAAGAATTATTAAATCTAAATTCCATTCTTAAATTCTTATCCTCTAATGGATTATTTATTTCAGCAAACACCATTTGATTTGAGCCTAAAACAACTAAAATAACTTCTATTTCTGGTTTAACATCATTTGATTGTAAAACCAACTTTCCTTTACCAATGAATGTGGTTATTAAATTAGACTTAATATCGTTATAATTAACAGGTAATTTAAATATTCGTCCTGGGAATATTTCGTCATCATTATACAATTCTACAATTCTTTTATCTTTTTCTTCTTTAATAATTTTAACTCTATAAAGTTTGTTTTCTTTAACTTTTTGATTGATTATAGTTAATTTAGAATCAAATGATTTCATTACATTTAAATTCCTTTTTATTGATTCTTCTTGGAGTATGTAACTGTTAAAAATAGGAGACTCAAAGAAAATAGACACTTCTTTATCTATAGATCTACCAATAACATACTCACTATCAGATATTTCAAATGGAAGTGTATCTATCAAATCATACCCCTGGTTATAAGTATAAAATCTATTATTAATTATCTGTCCGAGTAAATACACTCTATCTTTTGTAAAATTCTTATCTAAACGAGCACTGTAAGATTTAAGACTTATTTGTTTATTTGATTCATCAATCATTTTTTTACTAAAAAATTTAATAAAATTTGTTTATTTAAGATCAGTAAACATTTTGTAAAATTTCATCACTAATTCAAGATCTGATGGAAACAAAGTTTTTCGTTTAGCATGTCTTGTTAACATAGTTGCCATTTCTAGTACTGAAACCATTATCATCTCAACCCCTTCTTGAATACAATCTGCTGCTAACTTACTCAATCTAAACGTTTCAAAGTTATCTTCATCCCTTAAAATCTTCTTAATAAGTCTCAACAGAGGTGCTCTTTGTAACACAGTTCCTACATTTTGCTGAAGGAATTTAATTTCTTTTAACACCAACTTTTTCTTTGGTGCTCCCTTTGTTAGTTTTTGAGAAGGATTGAGTGTTACTTTTGGTTGACTTATACTTATTTTTGAACGTTGTATTTTGATTGGTTCTTTGTTTGCAAAGCTCGAAGAACTGGTTGACTTTGTAGTCTTTTTGACTGAAGTAGGTGTTGCAACTACCTTACGTGCGGTATGTGTTCTAATTTTCTTCTTTGACGGTGTCGTTACTTTTCCTAATGATGAAATTTTGCCTCCTGGTGTTACTGCTGATTTTCTTGCTGATGAAGCCTTTCTAGCCATATAATTTAAACTATGAAATTTATTCAAAATAAATCTACTAAAATATTTTTGGAGGGAAATTTAAATAAAAATACCAATTGTGGGACTCGAACCCACAACCCCCAGATTAAGAGTCTGGTGCTCTAACCATTGAGCTAAACTGGCTTGATTTATTTATTAAAAATAAATATATATAAAAATTTTTATAAATTAATTGAAAATATTTTTAACAAAGAATGGAACAAGAGTTTCAAGAAGAAATAAAAGCTTTTTTAAAAGACAAAGTAGTTGAAAATATAAATACTAATGGAATGACTAAAATTAAGAAAGATGAAGATTTAAAATACTTTGAACGAATTCAAAGAAACAATCTAATTGATAGAGTGAAGACAAAATCAATACCAAAGAATAAAGTCTATAAGACAAAAACAGACAAGAAAATTTCTAAACAAAAAATATCGGTTGATAAGAAAAAGAAAAGAGTAGCAAAAGAATTACTCACTGAAGACAAGAAAATGACTTCTAAATACTCAAAACTTAAAAAAATAGTTGGTTCAAATAAATCGGTTGCTAAGAAAAGGAGTAAATAAAATTTAATTAGTGATTTATATGATTTAAAGGGGAAAGCTTGTTTAAAAACAAAAAATATACTCCTTAATATGCATAACATTAATAGATTGCATCAAATGAATACAAAATGCTTTCTTTTTGAATTAGAGAAGTTTATAATAACTTTAAATGTGGAGAAAACAATCTTAAAGAAAGTTAAAGATGTTCTTATAAAAGCGGATATTACATTTGCAATGTTTTTAACAGGAGTAAAATTATACAAAGAAGTAATAAAGAAAAGACGAGAATTTATTAAGAAGTATGATCTAACTAGAATTGGTTTGAAAGAATTTAATGATAAAAGACCTGAAATTATTACAAATAGAATTGTGACAGATTATTCATATGAGGAAGATAAAATTGTTTTTTACACTGATAATATTTCTGAAATAAAGTTAGTAAAGAAATTATTAAATGATGAATACCTGATTATAATAACATGCTTTATGATGTCATGTAAAATATATCATGATTTAGGATTCACTAATGAATGTTGGCAGAATGTCTCAAAAATTAACTGTATTGATCTTAATATAACAGAAATATTAATTTTTGAATTAGTAAATCATAATCTCTATATACCCGGAGAAGAGTCTATTTTTAATGAAATAATTGATGTTTTAAATGTTAAAGAAACTTCATTTACGAAGTTTAAAAAAGGATTTAAAAGTATGTTTTGTTTTAATTAAACTCTTTTTAAATATAAATTGATTGTTTAATATCAAATTAACATTTAATAAATTTTTTTATATGAAAAAGATCATTTTTTAAAATATATTTCATTAATTAATATGTAAATAGATTTGTAATTAATTATATTATAAGTAAATGTAAATAATTAAAAAGGAAAAGAAATTATAATTTTTGAATCAGTTTTTTACTAAATTTTTAAAAAGGTTAAAAAATTTCTTTTAAATAAACTTTTTATAGTTTATTATACTCTTAGAGAGTATTTTTAAGCATATATTTCAAATTAAAAATAAAAACTAAATGTTTTTATTAAACTTAAAAGATTTAGAAAATGAGGTTAAATAAATAATATTCACATCAAAAATCAAATATATAATATTCTTTAAGATAAAACAACTCTTATTAGATTAAGAAATGATAAAATTCTTATAATAAAAAAGATCAAGAGTATAATTTTGATTAATCAAAAAGATAAATGAAAAACTAGACTATTATTAATATTTATGAAATTAATAATTAAAGTTATGTTCTGAAAAATAGAAAATTACAAGCATTTATAGTAATTTATATTTTTTCATTGAAATAAATGAAAACAGTCGTTTATTGAAAAAATTAATAAAAAACCCTTGATTAAAAAATTTTATAACTGATTAATATTTTAAAAAAGCATTATACAAAATTAAGATATTATTATAATGATTATTTTATAAAATAACTGTTTTTAATATTTATTTTTTTGTAATTAAAACAATCTTTTTAACATAAAAAATGTATTTTATCAGTTTATCACAAAAAATTAACTATATTTTATGTAATATCATGAATGTGAATTTTTATTAGTTAAATATATTTAAATTAAAAATTAAAAACAGTATATTATAAGATATAAACAAATATTTTATAAAATCAGTAGAAAAATATTATTTATAATAAATTTAGTGATTAATTAACAAATTTTTAATGTTACACAGAAGACTTACTAACCATGGTTATTATCTTAATGATCAACCCACTAATGATAAAAATTTTAATTTAGAAGATTCTATTTTTTTAAAAATTTTATTTTTAAAAATTTTTTACCCTAAGAATAAAGAATAAGTAACAATAAATTGAAATTAAAATTAAAATCAATATTTGAGAGTTACCTACAATTCAGCGCGCGAGGACAAAATGTCAACACTAACTAATATTAGAATTAGAAATTACATTTCATTTTAATAATAAAATATCACAGTTATAAAAATTTAATTTTTTTGTTATCAGAAGTTTTTACTAACGTAATTGATTTTATGACTAATTAAAAAATATTTTAAGAAATTATTTTAAACCTTCAATATTATTATTAAATTATTATTAAACAAAATAATTTATTAGGAGATATGAATTATAGAAAGGAACAACTATCAGAAAATGAACTACATACTTAACAAAAGGTTAAGAAAGAACTAGAACAAGATCTAGCTAACATGGTGTTTATAAAAAGTTAATAAATGATTTATGTGTAATAAATATAAATTATTGTTCTGTGTAAGAAGTATTC
>LVKB01000062.1:0-16506 GCA_002087885.1 Hepatospora eriocheir
TTGTTTTCAGAAATACTAAATATTGTTTATTTACTCTTTTTTTTAAGTGGTCACTTTTTTTTGATCAATACTGTATCTGTATTTTTTCAACGTAATCTAGATGTTTTGAGCATGAACATTAGTACTATGGTTCATAAAGATTTTTCTGTGATTGACAGTAAAATTCTAAAATTGTAAATTATTAATGTAAATATATATAAGCACGTCATTAATCAAAAAATATTATATTCCCGGGTAAACAAACTCTTTCAGTTATCGATAAAAACGTTAAAATATTTTTATTAGATACAACATACAACAAGGTTTTATTTAAGATGAATTACACATCTGCCAAACTGAGTGCTTGTAACTTTCTTTCTGGCTGTCTGCTGGTATAGTATTTTTGTTTTTGTCAAAACAGATTATTATCTATTTAAACAAACATACCATCACCCGTGTTACCTAAAGGAATACTCCGGTTTAAAATGAACAATGGTAAAACTTTTAATTAAAGTTTTACCCATCAAAATCAATAAAATGATTAATAATAAGAAAGATTTTTAAGCTGAAAATATTAAAGATTTAAAAGCTCAGGAGATGGGTATTGATGTTTCAACAGAAATCACAGACGATCTTAAAGGTAATATCCCAAAACCAAATTAATTTTTTGTAGCTTGTTTTAAATGTACTTTTGAAGGAGATTAATTATTTTTATTATTGTCTTTTTCAGGTGTTTATCTTTAACCTACCTGTATTTGAGTTTGATTATTAGGCCATTTATAACATGTTTGTAGTATACTACTCAGAGATGTATTGAAACTTGATAATAATGATTTTTGTGAATAGAAATGTATTTAAAATAGTTAATACTCTTATTGGTAAAGCAGTTTAATCCCATCCTGCCTCGACTTATAGATTATGGTCATGTTTCTATATCTTGTTGACAAGATATATATTTCACGTATTTTATCAAGACGTTATTGTTGCGAAGAAACTTATTAAAGTTATCAATTGATCAGCGTAACAGTGGTTCTAATACTCTGTTATACAAACAATTCATAAGTTTAAATTTTTATTTTTTTGTTTTTTAAGTTCATTTTCTCAATCTGGGAAAAAAGAATTTGGTCAAATTTTTTTCCAATTTAGTTACATTGAAAATAAAAAAAAATGTTCAATTAATTAATTAATTGTTCTAACTCGTCATTAAATGCTTCTCTTAAACATTCAATAATTTCTTTTATCACGGGTATATAAACTCTTAATTTTGGATCTTCTAAGTATTTACCAGAACCATCAATAAGAACTTCTCCTATAAAAAATATAAAATTATCATCTATAAATTTGATTTTATATTTTTTTTCTTTTAAAAAATTTTCTATAAAAAGATTTTTTATAGAAAATACTTCAAAAAACATTGATTCTATAGGAAAAATTCTTTGAATTTCTTCCTCTTTTATTTTAGTTGAATATAAATTTTCAAATTTTTTTAAAATATTATCATTAGCTTCTTTTCCTTTGTCTTTAAAAAGAAGTAAAGGTGATGTTAACTTACAATCTTTATTAGCTTTATTTTTTAAATATTCTTTAAAGTTTTTAGAAAATTCTTTAAAAGTAACAGGTACATCTTTATAATTTTTCTTATAAAAGTCATAAAACGCATAACTTGTTATTAAAATCATAATAAAACCAATTAAAAACAACCAAAATTTCATTTGTTTTGAAGTTGTTTTTTTTGAATCATTAACAGTTATACTGTTATCATTTGGTTTATCAAAATAAACATTTTCTGTTGTAGATGAATTACTTAAATGTCTATTATTGTTGCTAAAATAACTTTTTCCTATAAAATCTTTGTCTGTATTTTTCATGTCTGTTTTTAGGGGTAAAAATTTTTAAAAAAATTTTCATCAAAAATAAACTATTTATTTTTATAAGAGAATTTTAATGTTAAGAATGAAAACAAAAATCACAAAGTATATAAAATAAGAATTGTTAGGTATCATAAATGTATTTTTCAACTTGTATTGCTGTTTATTATTATCGAATGTTTTTTGTTTGATAATGACTCTTCTCCCAATGTCTGTGTTTCTTTTTTGTTTAATACTTGTTTTTTATTATTTCATTTAGTGTTATGCACGCAATTTTTTGTGAAAACTTTTATAAGTTTCACTTTAGATCTAAGTGTACCAACAGGTAACACCGTGTTGATAAACAAATTCATTTAATTTATTAGTTAATACCAAAACCAAAAGAAGATGCAATAAGCAAGTTATTTATGATGTTTCCATCTTCTAGTTGTAAATTTTCTTCTGTTAAAAAGGCTTTACTTTTGGTGTTTTTGTGGTATTTTTGATCATATTGTTTGTCTAATTGTGACATCTTACGTCACTACAGATTGGTTTATTAATCAATCATTTAATGATTGATCAATTCCCCTTTTATAAATATTTAAAGAAAATCCTTTTTAAATAAAATGATGATTTCAACAAACAAATCTTTTAAACATTTAACACGTGAACAGTCCTTGAACCGTGCAAGAAATACTACAACTCTTACCTTCTGCTGCACAGGGTATGACACTAATTTTCAAATTTCATGTGTAAATTTTTTTAATTAAACTGATTTTATAATCTGAACATCGTCTCAAAAAGAAAAATTAATGTATATCAACGCACCTCTTACTATCGTTTTAACCTTTAAGTTTATATTATAAAGTATAAACGTATTTAAAAAATCATACTGTTTTCTTATAAAAATAAAATACAACCTTTTATAGTTCCGTTTATTGATATATAAATTATTAATGGTCACAAAAAGATTAGGTAAAAAACCATTTTACTCAATTTTTTTCCTTAATTTTTTTTAAATTTTTATTTAAATAGAATAACGAATCTATTCATAAAAAAATATTTAGAAACTTTTATATAAAAAACATTTTAGTTTATTCTTTATAAAAATTAATATTGTTTAAATTACAATAACATGCATATACAATTGTTTTTCTTCATTTCTTTAAAAGTTAATTTTGACTAACGTTTTAAATCTCAGATATTACAATATTTTTTCTAAGATTTAGTCAAAACGGTTTTTTAAAATAAAATTAGTTGATTATTCTGTTTAAGTTTGAAACTAAAGATATAAAAATTCACACCTACATTTTTTGATAAATTAAAACAATTATTCTTACAACATTTATTCTATAACACTCTTTTATCAGTATATTTAAAGATGTGTTTATTATAATATGATAATTTTTTTATATTCACTTAAATGATTTTTAAAATTTTATAGTCAAATTCTATAAAAACAAAATAACATAGTTTTATAATATTTTGATAGAATAAGTTGACGTGAGTGAACTATCTATATTAAAACTTCGGTGTTCCATCGTAGTTCTTAAGTAAAGGTAATGTTCATTTTTACTGTATGCTCACTCATCCATTTATTTCTTATGTTCTTTGTATTTTTCAAAATATAGTAATTTTGCATGGGTAAAAATTTAATTAAAAATTCAAACATAAAATTGTTCTATTTAGAACAATTTATTTTCTTTGAAATTTGATTCCTTATCAGAAAATACGTCAACAATAATTTAATTTATTAATTTTAATTCGATTTAGTAAAAATTAAATGTTGTTTGTGGTAATATAAATCAGTAATATCTTTTATTATTGATTATATCTTTTATAAATTAACAAAAATTATTATTTTTAATAAAACATTTTATTATTTGAAAATACAAATCATCGTTACTCTTTATTTATTTTGATTTGTTGATTTAAAAGTTTTTTAATTTTTATTAAAAAAATGTTATAATAGTAATTGTACCTCGGAAATAAAAATTCGAAGTAACTTTTATTAATGTTCATTTTTAAAGTTTAATCAACTTAAATTATTTTAAACAATTCAAATTTTTGGTATAAAAAAAATTTAAGTATTGTTAGTGTGTTATAAAATAAAAATCAATCCCATCTTTTATTTCAGATCGATTCCTTTTTATAAATAAAAAATTTAATTTTAAAATTTAATTTATAAATATTCAAAGATGTGTTAAAAAACATTGAATACACTTTATCTTTTGTTCAATTATTTATATGATTATTTACACTTTATTCTGTAAAAAAAATTATAATTTAATAAAATAAAATTTAATTCATAATAGTGTGTTTAGTCTTGATAGAATAAAGTCTTTTACTTTTCAAATCTTTTAAATTTAATATAAAAGACTTTATTCTATTAAGATTAAAATTATATAAATAATAAAATCGTTTTCAAAAAATTGTTCTACAACTAATGTTTTGATTTAATTTTGTAAGAAACTTTTCGTAAATGATTTAAGTTGCTTTCAAAAGGTTTAAAAAAACAGATGTTTCATATGATTATCTTAAAAATATAATTTTTGATAAAGATATTAGAAAATTTATAATGATTTTAATAGTATCTTCTTAATTTTTAATAATAAAAAGCTAAAAGCTAATTAAAAAATATTATAAAAGCATCTAACAATAATTTATTAATAAATATTTTTACGCTTATAATTACCGTAACTACTGTTACTGTTATGAGGAATAGGCATATAAAATTTCGGGGTAAAGAATTTATTATTTCTATTTATAGCTTATTTGTTTACAAACAAATAATTAATATTAATATTTCAATATTTAAGATAATTATCAATAAATAAATTCTTTTAAACATATATTTCTTTTACATTTTAGTATTGTCACAATGTGATGTGACAATAATTTATATAAAATTACCCAATAATAATCATTTTCGTTAAACTACAAAATGTTTTTAATTACAATTTTACACTTTAAATAATATCTATTTTTATAATAGCAGAGTTTTTTAACTAATTAATTATTAAAAATAAGAAAATATTGTTAAATAATTAATTAGTTGAAATGATTACATTTAAATTAATCTTTTGTTTGAAATATTTTTATTATTGTTGTTTTTTCATCTATATTGTAAAATAATCTAGAAAGAGTTAAATAGAACCCTTTATTGGTTTTATTTTAGTATAATTTTCTACAACAAAAAATTTTATATTATTATTTGTGTTTTTAAAATTAAATTTTAAAATAAGATCAATCATTTTTTGATTGCTTTAAAAGTTTAATTTTTTATATTAAAATTATACTTTTTATAAAATAAAATTTAATTTAATGTTCTGAAAATAAAAATTGAAACAAATCTTATTATTTATCACAGGCATACATTGTTTCAAAATACATTTTTTTAAATAAATTATTATTAATCATTCTATTAAATTAGATGTGTTGAAATATTAAAAACATTTTTAATAATTTAATAGTTCATTATTGTTAACACAATTACATTCATATGTAGTTTAAAATATATCTCAAAAATTATTTTACAAACTTTAATTATAAATAAATTAATGAATAAATCATTGGAAAATGATAATACAACAAAGGAATAACAATAAAATAACACTTAACATGGTTTATATTTTGTAAATAAGAAATTATAATAAAATTATTTCATAATCATATTATTAATTTGATTTCCAAGAAAGATTTAATTTTTGTATGGTTAAATTTTAATATAAAAAATTATAGTTTTCAGATACCATTAGTGCCTTTGAAATAAGAAGCGAAGCTACTTTTTACATAAGTTCGATTCTTAATGAGTTAATTTTTATTAAATCAAAAATAAGGGATTGCAAATTGTGATATTGAAAAAAACATTAATTTTAAATTCAATTGTCAAAATTCTTAATAAATATTAAACATACTTATCATTAAAAAAATTATTTTATTTAATAAAAAACATTATTAATAACTATAAAATATTTTTTAGATCTTTAAACATATTTAAATAATATTTAATAATTTTAAATTTTACCATAATAATAAATATTTTTTCATATTTAAATCTAATATAAAAACACTTTAAATGTTTATTTATATTATCAGAAACCAAAAAAGTTAAAATTTTTTAATTAAAAAAATTTTCATAAATTAATCTGTTTATATAATTGATTTATTTCTACTTCATTAGTAAGATTATAAAATAATTTTTTAATCTAATTTTTAATAAATATTTACTAAAACTAATATTTTTAAGTTTTAATTAATAATCACTATTTTTTAAATAAAATACAGTATAAGTATATTTTATTAAAAAGTATAAATTTATTTATTTTTAAAATATAAAGTGCCAAAATCTGTTCTTGATAAAATAATTAAGAATGTTTTTACTAAGTTTCGAATTCTTTTACTAAATTCTTTTAAAGTTTTAATGAAATTACCACAACAAATAAGAATAAAATTTATTCAATTCAACACTATGATTAGATAATAACCATTTACTAGATTACATTACAAATATATTTGTAAAGGTATTATATTAATAATTTAAAAATAGTTTATATAATCATTATTATCAGTTTAATTATATATTATTAAAAAATGATTTATTTGTTAAGTATAAATTATTTTCAAACATTTTACAATAAAATAATGATTAGAAAATATGTAAACTGTTTTATTTTTATAAAAACAATAAAATTTTTAATAAATTTTATACTTTATTAATCAAAAATTTTAATTATTTTAAAGTGATTTTATTCGATCATTTATTAGGGAACCAAAAAAAGTTATAAAAATATTCTTTACTGGAATCAATAAGGAATTATTTTCAAATTCTTTAATTTTATCAGAATAAAACTCCATCTCTATAATCAGTGCAAGTAATTTATACATTCCTTTTATTTCATTAATTAAACACATCTGTTTACTATTAACAAATGTTTCTATTTTAAATTCTAGCATTTCATGGAATATCAAAATAGTTTTATCATAATAATCTATAAATTCATGACTAGAAATAAGATGCGTGGGTTTAATTTTACATATCAACACTTCCAACATATCTCTCTCTAAATTTAAACAATACTCATTTGGAAGGAATTTACAAAAACAAACGAATATTCTAAAAATATCAACGTTTAACTTTTTAAGGAAACTAATTTTTGACTCATTGCTCATATTCCAAGACAAAGAATTGTTTAATATAAATAACATCCTCTTAACTTCATTTAAAAAGTCGTTTAAATAATTATAACAATTAAATATATGTATACATTCATTTATAAACACTACTAATTTTGAACTTTCAAAAATAGGAAAAGGTGGATAATGTGGTAACTCCAACTTAACTATAATATGTAATATCTCAATTAAATAAAGATCAGAGAAATTTAATTGTTCTTTATATATTTTACTGAAATCAGTATTAATTTTTAAAAATATACTTTTTTTGTCATTTCCTATTAAATAATTTTTTATATCTTGAAATATCAAAAGGTTATTTTTTGATTTGTCTAATTTTAATAATCTTTCCCACCTATAATTATCGAGTATTAAACGTGTCAGATCTTGAAAATATTCAGGTGTAATTAAAGAAGGGTTGTGGTTGTTTCTTAATTCAATAAATTGGTTATTTGTTATTTTTGAATAATAAACATGTCTTTTTTGTAATTTAACCATCATTCTATCATAACTGTAAAATGGTTTTTTAATTATTTTTCTTTTTTTAAAAGGTATTTCATTATTATCATAATAATAATAAGCTTGATTTAATTTTCTTTTCTTAAATGGTTTATTTAAATGATTATCAACTGCTCTTATATATTTATTTATGGGAATTAAAATCATTAACAATAAAATTTTTATTAAATTTATTTTCATTTGAGGGTTTTAATTTAATACAATAATTTTTATTAAAAACTTTTTATTATTTAAGTAGTTGTTTTATATTTTGTATCATCAACGTTATAAATTTGACATTCTAATTGTAAATTATTTATAACATCTCTAATTTCAGTTTCTCTATAATTCCCACTTAACATACCAACAACTGTATCAATTTCTAATCCTTCATCTCCTTGATTATTTCTAAATACTGAAAGTACATCACTTTCAATATTTGTATTAGTTTTCTTTTTAGGTGGAGTTATTACATTCGTATTAAATAAATATTCATAAAATGCTTCTGTTAAGTGATAAATAAAATCATTGCCTTCACATTCTAATACATGTGTTACTGTTACACTTTTCTTTTCATTGAATGTTCTTAACTTTCCAACAACTTTAATTAAACCACCCTCTACAACTAGTGGTATTTGTATTTCCTCATAACTATTATTAGTAAAGAATGCACAACTGATATTATCAGTAGTGTCGGTTAGTGTAAAAATAACTCCTGCGTTTGTCTTATTAACAGACTTTACAAATCCTATTAAAACAACTGTATTGATACTGGTTGTATCAACTAGAAAGATGTTTGGATTACTTTCATCTGTAACCGCATTGTTTAATTGTTTACATGTAAGTCTTCTTAATGATCTAGCAATCATTATTCCCTGTTGGTTATTACTTGATAAAAATCCTCCTCCTTCTATTTCCATAGGGTTATAAAATTTTAAATTAAAAAACCTTTTCAAATTTAATTTGTTGGTTTATTTTTTATAAAAACACTATCAGAAATTTGAGGATGACTGTTTCAAAGCAAACATTTAAAATAAAGCTACCGTTTACTATGTATGAATTTAGACGTGGACAAATTTATACTCTATGTAGAATGATGAGAGAAGATGTATCTATTATAAAACACAGCAGATCTAAAGATGGTAATTTAGTAAGAACTGAGAGTATTAAAGAATTAAACCTTTCTCCTTTCATCCCTTCAGCAGTCAAAAGTGTAATTCCAACAAAAGCATGTATAGTTGAAGAATTCTCTACCAGTATAGAAGCAATTTTAGAAGAAGATGCTATTGCATTACATAAATTCACAGAGTTTGTTCAAAATGATGAACATCTTGTAGATGAACACTTTAAAAGAATTTATAAAAAAAATTCTCATGACTGTTTAACAGTCTATAAGAATAAATATTATAGTGAAAAGTCATTTAGAATAACTATAACTACCAAAGTGAATACAGATCCAAACTATAAGGTGGAAGATTCTCATGTTAAAGAAATAGATTTTAGAACATTAAAATCTGATATTAGTCTTTTAAATGTTGGATCAAGGGATTACACAGGTGATTGGCATGGAAAGTTTCCTGTTATATATGTTTATAAAACAGTTGAAATTGAAGTGAACGTTTTTGGATTAGGATGGGTGAGTAGCAAAATAAATAAGGGACTTAGTGAACAGCTTTTGGAATTTCAGACTAATTTAATAAAATGGTATGATGAGTGGAAGAATCTGAGTGATGATGAATTGGAGGAGTTAGAAAATGACATGATAAAAAAATTTTATAAGAAGATCAATTAAAGTTTTAAATAAATTTTTTATAACCCTTGTCTGTCAAAGAGAAGTAAAAGCCTTTGCAAGGAGATAATTAAAGATATCTCTTAGGAAGGTCTGAGACGAAGACTCCAATTTTAGGATTGGAAGTAACGAAATGTTATGGTTTAGAGACCACTATTCACTTTAATAGAAATGTAGCATTTACTTTCAGAATAACTTGATAATTTAATTATCAAAGAATATTTAAGTAAGTGCATGGAAATGGGTGAATGTCTTCATAAATAATAGTGGAATGCAAAGGGATGTTGTTTTAACATTAACTCAATTCAGACTACTCTTTACATCTCTTTGATAGACTTTTTAATAAACTTTTTCCTATAATAGTTGAACTTTTTATATTTGATGTTGAATTAATGCTAATTTTTATTTATATAAAATATTAATTTTGTTTCTTTTAACAAACAAATTTAATATTTTATAGTTAAATTAAATAAAAACAAATTTATTCTTCTTTATTTCCATGTTTCTTAGCATAACGACCTTTCTTAGCCTTATGAGTAGCAGAATTAGGATTAATTTCAATGTAACCTTCATTTTCACTTCTAATCATCATACCAGGTTTATTAATAACACGCCCTTTAATAGTTATCTGATTCTGAGTAATAAGACATCTTGCTTTATGAATGGTTTGAGCCAATCCCATCTTATGAACTAAAGTTTGAGCACGTCTCTCAAGGTAATTAGCCAATTCAAAATTAAGTACTTCTTTTAATAATTCTCTAATCTTATCTTCATCGTTAAAGTCAACTCCGGTTATCATACCATTCTTACTGAGTCTATCAAGTAAAGCTCTACCTTCAGTCATAAACTGTTCTTTATTGGTGGTAATCAATAAGTTTTTTGCTTGATTCTTATCCTGCTTGGCATAAGTAGCTATAGTCCATAACTCTTTCTTATTTCTCAACCCATAATCTCCTACTAGCTTGAGTTCAGATACCAATCTTTCTCTCTCAAATGGTTTTCTTGGTTTTATAGCAATTCTCTTTTTACGAATAACTCCTCCCATGTGGGTTAAAAAATTTTTAAAAAAATTTATAAAGAATTTTATTTTAATTCTTTGCCATTGCTTTTAGTAAAAACAACGGATATTCTTCTATCTCACTGGTTAATAAAAACTTACTTAACAAGTCATTTGCCCTCTTTTTATACTTTTCTAGTTTATTTTCAATACGACCTTTTAAAAGTCCCATATTGATTGATTTTGTTAGAAAAGACTTTTTAATTCTCTCATTTTCTATTCTTAACATTTCTTTATCTCTTTCAGTGTAAATTTCCTCTAAATTAGCTATTTCCATATCAAATTGAGAAATACTTTTATAAATATCATTCCATTTGTTTATTTCATTTTCTACTTCGATGATTCTCTTATTTGTTTGTTCAATTTCCTTGTTATAATCAATGTCTTTAAAGTAATTAGCTGAACAAGCCTTATAAATATCAATTGCAGTTTGACCAGTTACTTTTAAAAACTTTAAAGACTCTAAAATCAATTCGTTTATATTTTGTTTTTTAATCACTTTGTATATTTCATCTGATTTAATAGACTCTTTTTGTTCTGGTATAAATAATGTTTGTGTGTCTTCATATTGACTAATAGAATCTAATTGTCTTATTTCTTCCTTCTTGGTTTTTTTATTCTTTTTATTCTTTTTATTTAAGTTAGCCTTCTTAGCTTTTTTATTTGCTTTAATTTCTTCTGAATCAATTGAATTTAACTTAATTTCTTCTACTACTTTATTCTCATTTAATATTTTAAATGATAATTCTTCATTTAAATCAATTTCTATTGGTAATCTATTTCTTTTGGTTCCTTTAGTTCCAATAACTGTAAATTCAAAGTGATCTTGATTTTTTCCCATGAAATTAAGGATTGAGAAAAATAAATAAACAAAAAATTTAATAAAAGTTTTTAAAAACATAACAATCATTGTTTATTAAAATTATTTTTTTAACTAGGAATTTTAAACAAAGAAAGAGTATTTGTAAAAAAAGATTATTGAAAATTATATTTAAAAACTTAAGTGAATAAAAAGGTTATTTTACTTTTAATAACAAAAATGATCCATTACTTTAAGACTGATTGTTTAAGAACATCTTTAAATTAAGTAGTTTGATTGAATCTTTAAATTTTATTATTAAATTGATTATTATAAAAGAAATCATTTAATTGAATAAAAACTATAGTTTTATAATTTATAATGTTGATTGATAAATCAGTAAAAATATAAACAACTTTATTTAGTCTACCATGACTACTCATATCTTTATCAATATAATTATCATCTTGTTTTTCAATTCATCTTAAAAAAACATTTTTCAGTATAAATAGTTTACTTATTCGTTTGTAAGTAACTTTAATATGTTACAACAGTTGATTTATATTTTTAAATATAAAAATTATAAACTGTCAAAACTATCAAATGTATTTTTTTATAAAAAAATTTTTTAAGTTAAGATAAATAAATCAAAATCATTTTTATTTTATGATTCTAAATCATTTTTATTTTATGATTTAAATCAAAACGTTATCTAGAAATAAAAAATGATAAATTTTTTAAATAATTTTTTGTTATTTTTTACCCCTAATTTAGATGAGTAAATATCAAAATTATAAAAGTGGTTCAAGTAGTTCAAATGATACTTTTGTAACAGCAGAAGAAGGTATTTATGAAACAGTAGAACAAGATACTTTTGTAACAGCAGAAGAAGGTATTTATGAAACAGCAAGAGAATATCCTGATAATAATCAAACTAGTTTTGGTACTGCTAAAACTGGATATGGTAATAAGTTATATCCAAACTTACAATCATCAGAATATAAAGATTTACATGATGGTAATTTGAATACATCCAATCAAATAAATAAGTCATCATATTATGAAAAGCCTAAGATTGAACAAAACTTATTATATCCAAATGTACCCAAAGAAAAACCAGTAGAGATTGGTTTTGAACCATTTCAAAACTATAAAGAGTATAACATTTCACCTAATTCACCAGTTAATGAAAGAGATCCTAATTATCGTCCTCCAAGTTATAATCCTGCATTTGTAAGTCCAGTGTCACCTTCAACTTCTAATAGACCTTCTGAAAGAATCGAACCATCTGCTCCACCTATAGAAGATTTGTATGGGTTTTCAAATCATCAAGAAGTGAATTCAAATCCTAATAAGCCTTCTGAAAGAATCGAACCATCTGATCCATTTATAAAAGATGTTTTTAAATCATTTGATAATATGTTTTCTGATTTAACTACATCAAATAATACACCTAAACCAATTACAAAACCCTTTTCACCTACCACTAGTAATTTTTCTAAAAGAAATGATCCTTTAAAAAAATATAATACTAATTTTACTAAAACAACTTTTACTAAAGATTCTCATAATAAAAGTACAAATAAGAATAAGAATGCTAAATTTGATGTAACTGCTTCAATTAAACCTTTAAATACTAACACTAACAATTATTCAAATAACGATGAGTTGTTTAGAGATGGAATTTTTGATAGGTTAGAGAGAAAAGGTTTTAAAATGACGAATTATTATCAAGATAGGTTTTTTTTATTTGAAAGAGTTGAAGAATACAAGTTTTTATGTGTGGGATTCTTTCATGGGTTTTTAGATTTTAGAAATGAAAATATTACCTTTCAAATCATTATTGATAGAAAACCTCAAAATTTATCATTTAATGTTAGGGATTGTTTTGAAAGAGCTGATAATTCTTATAATGTTATGAACTTTAAAATTCAAACTATTTATGGTGAAAAGGTAGTTGAAGTTAGATTTATTACTCATTTGTATCCTGTTCCTATTCATGAGACTATTGATTATAATTGTCATGGATGTTTTTCTTAATTATTAATAAAATTAACAAATGAAAATTTTTTATTTAAAAAAAGTGATGAGATTATTAAAAAAACAATCAACTTTATTATTCTTATAATATAAAACAATTTTCTATTAATATTCAAATTAAAATACGTCTATAGAAAAGTTATAAATTAAAACATTTTTATAATTAATCAAATAATTTAAAATTCATAATTGGAAATAAATTAAGTTTTTCAAAACAAACATCAATTTTAATGTTATCATTATCAATAACTCAATTAGGTAATTATTTCTAATAATTGTTTTTAAAAAAATAAAAACCCATGAAATTCAACTTATTTTTAGAAATTAAATATATTAATGCATCAATTGATTATCAATTAAATAATGAAGAAGGATTTGAAATGGAAAACATATTTTGCTCAGAATCAAATTGTACTAGTAAATCTAATTTATTTGATTCTTTAATTAAGTATAAAAGATTAATTTACTCAAAAGAAAATACCTGTAAATGTGAATCAAGTTTAATAGGATTAGATGAAGAAAGTAAAGAATGTTATAATATTGTATTTAAAGATGAAAGTACTGTTAATACACAAAAGAAAAATAATGTTAATACACAAAAGAAAGATAATGTTAAATTACAAAAGAAAGAAAAACTACCATCATTTATAGATACTTTTTATTTAAAAAAGACTAATTTTAATCAAACAAATGTTAATAACAGAAATGAAGATAAAAAACCTTTAATTCAAGAAAGTGATAAAAATTTTAAATTTAAAAAATTAACGTTAAATGATTATAAAAGTTTAGTGCCACTAAATTTTGAAAAAAAGAAAATATCAAGTTTAAAAAAAGTTATTGAGAAACTTTTATTAAGAACGATAGAAGCAAAACCATCTGTTAAATTTTATGATAAATTATATGTAAATATTAACAGGGAAAATTCAAATCTAATGATATTAAATAAAGATTACATGTCAATTAAAAAAGATAAAGATAAGTTATCAATTTATGAACATACTTTAGTAAAGTTTGTTGTTAAATTAATTAAAATTCACAATAAAAAAGACATAATAAGAGAACTTGATCTTGTTAATCTGATTATTAGAATTTTGAATGACTCAATGAAATTCACTAAATTTTATTTTAAATTAAAAGAATTAAAAAAATTGAAAAAAGACAATGAAGACAGAATTAAAAAATTAACAAGTGATTTAATTTCAATCCTCAAAAATATTTGTGAACCAGAAATAACTTTTGATGAAAACAAAGATGTTAAAACACTATTTAAAATACCAAAAAAATCTTTAAAAGGACAAGGTGATTTACACAATTGGGCAACAAAAATTAGAAGTGGTTTAAAAAAATTATTTTTAAGTAATTTGGATGATGTTAACAACTATGTAAATGATAAAACAATAGAAATAATGATAAAAAACAAATTAAATTCACTAGGTGTACTTCTTGTGGATCATATTTTTAGATCAAATACAAAAATTGAAGATATAAGAAAACATAACATTTATTATTATTTGATGAGCATAAAAAGAGAAATTAAAGATTATTTTTTTAAAAAATTAAGAAAGAATCAAAATTCTAAATAAATTTTTAATAAAAAATGTTTAACACTAAAGAAATCTTAGATTTTTATAAAGAAAAACAGAAAGATAACAGTTACTTAAAAAGTAAGTTAAATTTAAATAAAGATATTAAAATTACCACTATAAAATGTCCTGCATCATTTAAGAATGATAAAGTTGTTTATATAAATAAATAAATAAAATACCCCAATAATGTCTTCAAATTTGAATTCACACTTAAAAACGATAAAATCAAAGGAATCAAATCCCGATCTATTAAAGTTGATACAAGAAAGACAGAAAAAGCAAAATAAGAGTAAAAAACCATTTAAACTATTAGCAGCACTACTTCTTTATCCAATGCTAGCAAAAACATTCCTACAAAATCTTAAGAAACCAAAGATAGGAGAGTCTCTTCAAGTGTTAAGACTCTTTTCAATAGTAGCAATTTTACTTGGATTACTCTGTTATGTAATTAAAGTATTTTACATTCCAATTAATAATATTTTAATAAAATAACTAATGAAATTTATTTTTTATATTTAATAACTAATAAGCTAATGATAATACAAACAAATAAACCATAATAACTGATCTTATTAATAAAACCATTAAAACATTCTCCAAACAACTCTAAAACCATAACAGTGTAATTCATAACATTAAGTTGTGCTTTAATAGTTCTATCCCATTCATTACATAAATCGTTTATAGCAGGGACTCTTGTTAATGGATCACATCTATTAATTTCATAGTTGTGTTTAGCTGATGATATTTTATCTTCTAATTCACTTCTTCTTATCAATATTTTACCGAGTATATCTTTTCTAAAAAAGATTAATAAATGTAAAATTAAGTAAAGTAAAACTGATATTATGATAGTATGAAATACAAGATAAATATAAGGTATAATTATTAATGGATCAAAGTATATTTTTTTAATTATTCTTAAATTATTATTTTTATATAAAACTAAGTCTTTACTTTCTTCTTTGATTTCTTTAATTTCTTTGATTTCTTCAATAACTTTAATTTCTTTATTTTCTTTAATATTTTTATTAAATTTATCTAATAATGTATTTTGTTTACATTTTACTTTCTTATTTAAATCATTCCACTTAAAATTTGGTACTTCTTCTATCAACCCTTTAAAATCACTTTTCATAAAAATAAATAAAAATTTTATTCAAATTTTACAACTTTTTGTACTTTCAATTCAATCATTGGTTTCTCAGTTGTTGATAACAAATATTGACATCTTGGTCCAGTTGGTTGTCTTTTTATTACTTTAATTGGTTCTCCTGTTTTACGTGATTCAATTACCCTCGCATTATGTTCTTGTCTGAGTCTTTTTGTTTCGGAGTTACATTCTGATAAAGTTAAATGTTCTACTCGTGCATTTACTAATCTACGAATTTTCTTTCCTCCTACTTGTCTGAAAAATTCAACACCTACTGCTCTTTTATCTACCTTAAATACTCTACCGGTTTTACCATGGTAGTACTTATGTGGCATTCCTTTAACTACTGATGGATCTACTTTACAATCAACATAATCACCTTTCTTGTATTGCTGTAAGATTTTAGTGGTATTTGGTAATCCTTTCTTACCAAAATCTTTACTAAATAATGTTCTAGTTCTTCTTCTATATCCTTTACTATACATTTTATAAGATTATTGGGGTTAAAATTTTTTATAAAAAATGCCAAGATTAGTTGGACAGTTTGTTAAAAACTGTAAAATTTTTGATAAAAATGAAAACT
>LVKB01000115.1:0-11648 GCA_002087885.1 Hepatospora eriocheir
TAATTCTTTTATTTTATTATTGTACATCTTTTATAATTAAAAATTTTATTAATAAAATTTGAAATTTAATAAACTTTATTTTCTATTTCTATATTTCTTTAAATCATATTCTAATTGATCTTTTATATTTTGTAATGGATCAAAATAACTAAAATCTTCACTTACATGTACTAATGTTGATTTAAAAGTTTCATCTGTAGAGAAATTGGTTTCTGATAAAACATTGTCTTCTGTGAAATTTGAAGAATCGTAATAAAGTGAAAATGTATCATCTGATTCAATGTCACATTCTTTTACAGGGTTAAAACTTTTAATTAATTCTATTGCTTTCTTATGATTACTATTGTGATTTGTCATATTTGTAATTAAGGAGATTTGTTTTAAAACTTCAAAGTGTTGAAATTAGCAATTATTTGTTAATTTAAAATTGGAATAAATTAATTGATTAGCTTAAAAAATGATTAAAATAAAAAAGTATAATTTTTATTTAGGTAATCCATAAATAACTAATGAAAACCCATTTAAGTATTTTAAATCACATTTCATTTTATATTTTCTAATGTTAAAATCATAAGGTTTTTTTAAAAGATTAATTGAAAATCTATCTAAATCAACGTCTGTTATGTTCCATAACGCTCCCAAAATTAAATTATTATTTCTTAGTGCACTCAAAGTGATTCCATTTAAAGTTTCGTAATTTTCTCTATAAATTAATTTTACTGAACTACATCCAAATAAAAATACAAACATATTAGAAAGATCTTTCTTATAGTGATATTTAATACCATTTCCATGTCCAAAATACATGAAATGTTTATAATCACTTAATAAGTTAACTTCACTAACATTTAATGCTCTACCTATTACACCTTCTACTCCTTGTTTTTCTATAAATTTTTTTATTCTTCTACGTGTATTTTCTAAGTTATTAGATGGATCTAATAAATAAAAACATTCTTTATTGGGCTCGTTGTTTATTCTATTGAAGAGTTGTGATAAATCAAATATTCTATAACAATTTTTTTGAAAAAATAATTCAATAGGAATTTCATGTAATTTAGGTTCAATAATTAGGATTAACTCGGAATTGATCTTGAAAGGTTTAAATAAATTTCTAAGTTCTCTATCTAATACGGATCTTTTTTCATACCAAATCTTTGGATTTGTTTTATCCATAAGTATGCTTTTATTACGATTCATTATATTTTTGAATGTGTTAATAAACTGAACATAATCATTTACTAGTTCATTTTTTGATTTATCGTATAAATCATAACAAATTATTTTGTTTCCTTTTTCGTAAATATAAACTATATTATACCCTTTAGAATGAAAATTCTTTACCTTTTTATTTACATCTTCTTCAGATAAATATTTACAACAATATCTATAATATAAATCAATTCTTACCTTATTCTCATTATACCATTTTTCATTGTTCTTTATATATAAGTATATTAAATATTTATTTTCAATAATTTCGTTTAATTTATAATTTAAATCACACATCTTAATTTTTATTTTAGAATGAAGGGTTACTTTATTCCCAAATCTCTCAATATAAAACAATAAGTTATAAAAATAATCTAACATGACTTTGTTGTTTTTCTTGTTATATAAAAGTATTCCCTGATTGATATAATAATTACACTCATCATATTTAAACATATAAAAGTATAATAATGACAATAATTTAAGTACTAAACCCCTTAAACATTTGTGTTTATAAATCTCCATCAATAACATACAAGCATTTTTTAATTCATGTACTCTTATCATTTCTATAGCCTTATAAAAATAATTCATTAACTTGTTTAATACCTTAATAGGCAAATCATTATTATTGTTTATTAATAAATATTTAATTATACTTTCATCATATATATCAAGATCATTCCAATACTCACTACAAATAACATCTGTATACTCTTTAATAGTTATATCTTTCATTAAACATGTATCTGTGATCATCTCTTTTCCTTTGATTGTTAACTTTTTACTCTCAATATTGAAATATTTATTAAGTAATATTTTAACATTCTTACTTACTTTTTCATAAATAAATTTTATACTTTCTAAATCAAATTCATTAAGATTTCTATATTTAATAACATAATACATTCCTATTAAATTAACTTCTTCTTTATTAACTAAAAAATTAACTTCTTCTTTATTAACTAAATCAACATCATAAACAAACTCATCAAATAACTCCTTGTTAAAATACTTATTAGAATATTTCAATATAAAATGATTGATACTGTTATATTGAATGTCACCATTAGTTATTTTTAATAATTTTTTTAAAGTTTTAATGATTTTTATAACAAACATAGTTATATTCTCCAATTCACTGCTCTTATAAACAGGAAGTTCACTAACAATACCATTAAGTATACTAATAGAGTATTTAATCTTATTATAATGACTCAATTCACTGTTTTCCAGAGATATTTTATTTTCAATAGAATCCTTTATTTTCTGATCAAATTTCATAAATTTTATTTAAAATTTTATTTATTCAAAATAAATTCATAAATTTTCCTTTGTTAGTTGAATCCAAATCTGAATCATCATTCTTAGGATTCTTTTTTGATTTTAAATTTTGTTCTTCATTTTTTAAATTTAATTTTTCATTTAATAATTTTGACATTTCTTTAATTTCTTTATCATCATTAATAATTTCTTTATCGTTATTAATAATTTCTTTATCATTTTCATTTGAAGTTATCAAATTATAATTATCTGATTTATCTTTATTTAATTCTAAATCATTCAAATTTTCTAAATCTTTTAAATTTTGTGTTAATAATGATGGTGGAACATCTTGTAATTCTTCTATTAATTCAATATCTTTTTCTTTCTTAACTTGTTCATTTTTTTTATCTGCATCTACTGCCTCATCATATGTTTCTATTTCTGGTTCTGTTAAATGTAAAGCACAACAATCAACTGCTGATTCTTCATCTATAAACTCGTCTATATTTTCCCTTTCAGATCTCAATAAAACTACTTTCTTTAAAACTTCTTCTTTATCTACTTCTTTTTCTATCACTTCTTCTATTCTTGTTAAATTAGTTGTTGTTGATTCTAATAGTTCCGCTTGGATAACATTTGTTGTAGAAGTTGATGAGGATGATGTTAAAAAATTCATCAAAGTACTTATCGAATCACTAAAATCAAACGCATACAATAGTGACTTTTCAACTATAAATGGAAGACTCCATGATATTCCGTTTTGAAAATTTGGTAATATAAATGGATGTTTAACTGCATCAACATTAAAAACTTTTTTAATTTTTTTATCATAAAGTATAAAACATCCTGTATTATTATAAATATCACAGTAATTGGGTGCACTGAATATTATAGTTACAGATGGAAAGTTATTATAATTATCTAAAAATTTTATACCCTCTTCCTGAACTTCATGTGCTCTAAAAATACCTTTTAAATTGTTATTTTTTAAAAAATTGATGACGTCATTATAAGAGTAAAAAACCGAACAATTTCTTTGATGATTAGGAATAAATGATGATTTTGTAGTAAATTTTGGATTTGGATCAGACCATAATAAATCACAAATGGGTCCATTAGTAGGAATTTCTCTAAATCTGTCAATTTTATCAATATCATAAATATTTTTAAATTTAGAAGGTATTCCACCATGAGAACAAAAAATATCATTTTGAATAATTGCACAAATTGGTAGAGTATTAAAAGAATTTAAAAAAAGATCATAAGCCTCAATACCGTATTTGGAAGTAACTTCACTTTTAAAAGTAAAATAAGAAGTCATACTTAATGATTCATGATTACCTCGTAATATAAAAACCTGTTTAGGATAGTGTGTTTTAAGTAACATTAGAAAAAGATAAACTTCAACTGAAAAACTTCCTCTATCTACATAATCACCTAAAAACAACACGTTATGTTTTAAATTACTAATATCAATTTCATCTAATATTGTCATTAAATCATAAAACTGTCCATGTGTGTCACCAATTACATAAGTTGGACCATCAATCAACAGTAAATTAGGCTCTAAAATTGTAATTTCAGATGAAGTTTTTAATAAAAGAGATAGTTGTTTTAAACTTAATTTTCCTTGATTGAAAAAGTGTAGTTTTAAAATAGATAAATCAAAAAGATTTGATTTTTGATCTAAAATTACCTTATCAGGAATTAAGTGAGCGGCAACCGTTCCTAATTTTGGTAAAATTCTTTCAAATGGCGCATTTTCTTCTGAATCCTCAATAAATTTATCTGGTCTAACTTTTATAACTTTATCCTTAACACTTTTTAAATTCATCTTTTTTTAAAGGAGAACTTAAAAAGAATTAATTGTAATAATTTACCAATAAAAATCTTTTTAACTAACAAATAACAATAAAAAAATTGATTAAAATTCTTAAATCAACTATTTTTTATTTATTAATATTAAAGTAATTATAAATATCAATAAAACTTTTTAAAATACAAAAAAATATTTTTGAGTAAAATTTTATTTAAATTCTTACAGTTTTATTTTTAAACAATTTAAGATCTTTCATCAAATCATTACTAAGTTTTTTCTGTAAATATAAAGATGTACATCCTAAACAAAAAAGTATCAGACAACTAACAAATAACAACATTTTTATTTCCATGAACTAAAATCTCCTTAAAATTTTATATTTTCTTTTCCCCTTTAAAATGTTAAATGGAATAAAATTTATAAAACTTTATGTTCTAATGATCTGTTTGATTTTAATAACATTCTATTACAGCACAAGAATAGATTTTAGTTCTAAAATAGAGCGGGAATTTTCTAACTTTTACTATAAAACAGATCTCAATCAATTCATAGAGACTGATATAAATGATAGAAACAATAGATTTGCAGCAGAAGAGGACATTGAAAAATACATAGAAAACTTCTTTAAGAATTCCAGTAAAGCAAATGAATTTATTAACTTCTTTAAAGCTATTGCACAAAAGAATCTTTTATTAGTTAGATATGAGTTATTGTTATCACTAGTAATGTTATTACCAGTAAAAATTATTCATAGAGAAAATCCAGATAAATCAATGGTAACATACTTTAAAGAATTAGACTGTGATATATTTGATAAATATAATGATTACCACACTGGAAATAACAAAATACCACCAGATTTAATTAAACGTATAAAAGATACCGGAATAATGCTTCCTAAAATAATTGCAGTTGTTTCAATTGGAATTGAGATATTTCCATTAATAAATAGAATCATTATACATGATTCTATTGAGGTATTTCCTGATTTAGATTATGTAATAGAACATTCAGTTGATTTTATTTTAACTTTTGGTTTTAGTTCTAAGAACATACTGATCAATCTTTATTCCGAACTGATCAAGTCCATGTTTGCATTTATATTTAATAATGCTTTATACACGTGTAAGGGTGTTTGTCCTGAAGAATATAAAATGAATGATGAGAATTGTAAAAAAATTCTATATAAGGTAATTGAAGAAAATTTTCCAGGATCAAAAGCACTAGTAATAAATAAAAACAACGTAAATGAACCAATAAATGAACTAATAAAGTATCTTAGTGAAGAAGGAAGTAAATACAAGAAAGAAAGGTTAATTGAATTTTTAGGTGTGGTGGGAAGTAACGCAATTGATGCTGTAGGTCCTTATATTTGTAGAATAATCAGATGTGCTAACATACCAACCCAACTTTATGGTAGCTTTGTATTTTCATTGCTAGATAGAATTCATTGGATTGTAGTTAAACACGTAGAAGGTAATTCAGCTATAACTAAAATACAAAATTATTTAAAAATAGACATCAATGAAGATAAAGATAAAATGATACAAAATACTTGGAGATGATTAATTGTATTTAAATTTAAAGATTTTAATAATATATCAAACATACCATCTTTTTTATATAATTATTTTGGTATCAAAGAAATTTTTGAATCAGCTAGAAATTTTTTTCAAAATGATTTTTATTTCAGGAAAGATATAAACGATACCGATTTAAATAAGATACCTTTAAATATTTTTGCTAAAGCATTTATTAATTTATTTGAAATAGCAAAGTTAAAAAAAGAAGTTCTTGATGTTCCATTTAAATTAGCAGTTATTTATATTTTAAGATTTTTAAGTACAATTGATGAGTTTATTAATTAAAATTAATTATTTAAAAATATTGATTGAATTCTTATTTTATTGTTCTATAAATAGGTTTAAATGTTAATAATCGATTACATATTATATTAAGATTAGATGATTTAACAAGATTATCTTTTTTGATATAATCTCTAGTTCTAATATTAAATAAAGCTAAGAAACAAAATCTACAAACTAATAACCCCATAAACGCAGTATAAATTATTTGTAAAAGTGGTAGTGATTGTTTAAAAAAGTTTTCTTTTAAAAAATTTTTAAAATTATACTTATTAGTTAATTTGTATAAACAACTGCAAGCAACAATAAAATCTACAACTAAAAACATTAAGAAAAATCTATAGTTATTTCTACCTACACAATTTAGAATAGAAGGACAGTGATGATCTTTTTCAAAAATACAACCCTTACAAATACCACAATGTGCCATACCTGGTGCTCTAAATATATTACAAGTGAAACAGTAATTCTGAGAATATTCCTCACTTTTTTGTTTATTACATTCTATTTTAGTTTCCAAATTAGGATTGGATGTTTTATCATTATTATATTCTATATTAATATCTTCTCTATCAGCTGATTTGATAACATTTCTAGTAGCTTCATTAAAGTCAATATAAATAACAGTACCATCAGACAGTGCAATAACTTCATTAGAATATTCAATATGTGGCTGTGGTTTAATTATACCAGGACCAATAGAAGTTATTTTAATTAAAGAAGTAACACTTATTAAAATACAAAACAAACAAATAAAAAATAATAGAGAGTTAAAATTAGGATAGAAACAATAAATTAATGTTAAATAATTGCCAATCTTAAAAAACAAATGAACATAAACCATTTTATCAAACATAAATTCATCTACTAAAGCTATAATCCCCTCTATTGGATTTATCATTTCAAAAGGGTTAAAATTTTTAAACAAATGGAATTTATTAAAATAAAAACAGAAGTGAGATGTAAAATAATAAAAACTTCATATAACTCACTAATAATGAAGACAGAATCTGGACACATAGCTCATTTGAAACATGTTAACTTAAAAATAGATCCAAATTATCAAGTTGGTGAATATTTAGATTGTATCGTTACAGGCTATTCAGATAACGGTTTAATAGTCTCATTAAAATAAATTTTGATATTTAAATTGTGTTGTTAAAAACTAATCAGAGAATAATCAGTAGTTTCTTAAAATAAACTTAAATTTTAGTTAAGAAAAATTTATCAAATTCAAAAAATAATAAAGATTTTTCATGGAGAATTCAAAAGAAAGAGAAATTTTAGTGATTAATAATGAAAATGACATAGATCAAGTGGAATTAGATGAAGTAGTGGAATATTTAAATGAAAGGGAAGAAAAAGACAATGGAAATAGTGAATTAAATATTTACTTACTACTTTTATTTTCCATTATAGCACTAAGTGTATCAATAGCTTTAATTTTATATTCAAATGATTCTAATGAAAAGAAAAAATCAGCAGATTATAACAGATTATTAGAAAAAACTGATAAATCCATCAGTGTTAATGATTATCAAATATGTCTGGGTAGAATAAAAAAAGTAAAAACTATGAATGAAATGCTTAATGAGAAAAATTTTAATTTTAATCAAATCAAAGAGCCTTATAATGAATTTATTATTCTATTGGATAAATTAGAAAACTATGATAATCATAATAATGATTTGTTACATAATGCAGTGATTAATAAGGAAGTTTTAATCACTTTTATAAAGGATGTTCTATTTTCAGACAAACTTGCAATCTTTACAGAAATACATTATCATTATCATAAATTTAAACAAAACGGATCAAATATAACACATGGACAATTAAGTGATGATATTAACAACTGTATTAAAAATTCATCTAATCATGAGCATCATTTGGTTTTATTTTATCAAATCAAACATATTTTAAATTTTATTGGACTAAATTATGAAAAATTCACTTCTGGTGACAGTGGGAAGCAAGCCTATATAGAAAAATACTTTAATGATTCTAACAAAGAATATGATCATATAAAAAAACTCAAAGATTATTGGTTTGATTTATTTCCACTAACAGATACAATGATTAAAGAAAGAGCATTTTATCCTGATTTTGTTCCCGATAAACCATTTGTTTTTCCAATTGATCTAAATTTTATTAACAATTACTTTCATCAAGATATAAAAAAGTTTTTTATAAGAAATTTAATAAAAATTTCTAAACATACTATTAGTACAATTAGTGATTTTCTTAACGAGTCTAAAAGTAATTATATAGAAGATAATAAAAAGTTAAATATTTTTCAAAGTATGGTTAAATACATCAATAGTTTTGGGATAATTCAACGATTTAAAAAGGTTTGGAGTGGTAATACTTATAAACCTATAATTATTAAAACTGAAATTGACACTTGTGCTAGTTTTATGGTACAAATATTATATTACATTCATTTAATTGAAAATAAAGATAATAATAATTCTGATTTTAATCGCATTCTTAATGAAATTGAAGAATTGTTAAATGATACACAAAACACAGATCTTCTTAATTATATTAAAAAACTTTTAGAAAAAATTGAGACAATTAATAGTTTATTTGAAATTTTAACTAGAAAATATCAATAAAAATAAACATTTAAATCATCTAAATTAATATTCTCTTTTAGGTATTTCCATAAATCAGGATTATTATTTAACAAGTTGCTTTTAAAATCTTTTTCAATATTTTGTATCTTTTTAGGAATATTCATATCAGCTAATTTGATCTGATGATTCAATGAAACTATTTCATTCTCAGTTAATTTAAATACTTCTATTGCACTTACATTAATCTTAACTTGTTCAAAGTTGATATCTTTATTTAATAATGATATTTCCATTTGAATTAGTTCATTATGAATATCAGTCTTAAACCATGGTTTATAATTCTCATCATTGAAGGGTATAATTGTAACTGATAGTGTATCATTAGATCTTGTTAAAATGAGATTGTTAGAATTGTTAGTTTGTATAAGTTCTTTAAGACCAATAAATTCATTTTCCAAATTAGCCATATTATTTAAAATAAATTCTAATTTCCTTTTATAGACATATTCGAATAATAAGGGGATATCATTGAAGTTAATTGTACAGGGGATAGCAAATAAACTAATTATCAACATTTCCATATAGATATAAAATTTAGGATGTGCTCTTGGTACGACATACAAAGCTAATCTCCTTTTTACAATATCTTCGTTGGTTTTAAGTATCACGTATGATCCATAGAAAGTTTTGACATCAATTATTTCATTACAACACAATAAAAATTTCTTAAGATTTTTATGTCTATGATTGATCATAGAACATGGTTGTGTTTTATAATCAAACATAGATCCATTAGCTTTTGCATATGTCCTATTAAATGAACTAATATCAATTACTTGTGCAGAATCAAAAGCGTTAATAATTTTAAGCTTAATCATTCCAAACTTATCATTAACATTTGAAGTAATATTCAGTGATCTGTTTTTCTTAATCAATTTGTTGTCTAAATTAAGGGCACTTCTTTGTAAAGGAGTTTTAAATTTGTTACCAGTAAGTTCTTCACTACAACTCGAATCACTATCAAAATCTATCATTCCACTTTTTTTAACTTGATCAGTTTTATTAGGTAGATTTGTACTTGAATTAAAAATATTAAGTAAGTTATCAATAGTTTCCTTATTATAATATTTCTTCTCAACTACTAAAGTAAACTTACTATTCTTAGAGTTAGTAACTACTATTACATCATTTAGAGAATTAACTGCTTTGATAAAATCAGTATAAGAACAATTAGATTTGTCTTGTTTAAGAAAAGTTGTGTACAAGTCTTCCATCAAATAGCAATTATAAATCTTATTATTAACAGTTACTTTTCTTGTATTGTCTAGTAAATAAGCTTTTTTAGTTTTTACTTGAAAAGTAATACGATCCATTTTATTTAAAAATTTTTTAAAGATTTTTTTATTAGAAAATTATTAGAACTTTTCTGTAAAAAAAAGTTCCTTCAAAACAGTAAATAAACTTAATTTATGATTCTTTTCAAATCAATCAATAAGACTAAATATGTTTAATTGATCCAATATAAAATATAAAATTAAATAATTTACCCCTCAGACGTAAAATTTAATGAAAGAGAATTTTTTTACTAAAGTAAATGAGAAATTATGCAAATGTGTAGGAATTTGCACCACACCCAAGCGGTGTCATAAAGAAGCAGTGAGAGAAACGTTGTCTGAACTTTTTAGAAAGAATCGACTTCCTGGATATTACTCAGAACCAAATTATGGCAATAAGAAGTCTAGAAAGAAAATTAAACAGATAGATAAAGAAATGGAAGTTGCTCGTTTTTTGGTCTTTTTAAAAAGAAATAAAATTTACTTTGATTATTTTGATGTCATTTATCTTTATTTATTTTTAATATTAAAATTGTAAAATTAATTTAAAAAATTAATATTGAAAATTTTTTTAACCAATGATGATTAACAGTGAAGAAGTTTATAAATTTAGATATTTTAAAAAAGTATTAAATAACGATAAGAGAACTAAGAGAATGAATGAAATACTAAAAACTTCTATTGAATTTAGAAAGATTCATACTTTAGACCCCAGAGTTTATAATTTTACTTTAAAAGAATATACAGTTATTGAAGTATTAGTTATGTTAAAAAAATTTAATAAAAGTTTCAATTTTTAAACAGTTTAAGTATTTCTTCATTACTTCTTTTAATATTATTATAAGAGTTGTTAATTAATAAATTAGAGTTATTAATTAAATTATTACTAGAATTGTTAATTAAATTATTATTAGAATTATTAAATAATAAATTTAATTTATCTAAATAAATTAAATACATAGATGTTTCAATATAATCATCTTCATTTATTTTATAAGATGTTGTTGTCAAAATTGTTTTATTGTTTTCATCTTTTAATATTATTTTATCATTTTTATATGATATAAACCCATCTAAATATTTCTTTCTTTTCTTTATCTTATCTTTTGTAAAGGAACATTCCATTTCTATTAAAAATGATTTAATTTAAAAATTTATTAAAAAAATTTAATTAATGATTAAACACCTTTTTTTTATAAAATGAAAAAATAGACAAAATAATTTATTATGATTTATATAAAATAATTAGGGTTTATACTAACAAAAGTGTGTTTTTTTTATTTAATATATTAAAACTTGATTTTTTTACAAATTTTTATATTTAGAAGAATTGAAATTATAAATAACACTATAAAAAGGTATATTTTAAATGAAATGAAACGTTTTCAATAAAAATTAAACAATTTTATTATAATTTAAGGTATGATTTTGAAGAATCAAATTATAAACGAAGATTTTTTAAAATATTGAATAAATTGATTGAGAATTATGTTTATAAGGGCACTTTCAATTTTTTTCTTATATGAATTTTTAAATTTAAAAATCTCATGACGAGAGTGTGTTTGAAGTAAAT
>LVKB01000066.1:6686-18869 GCA_002087885.1 Hepatospora eriocheir
CAATGAAAAAATGAATGAAAAAATTTTATTGAATTAGCAAACTTGATGCCCCATTTAATAAAATTTCTTTTAAAGGATTTGTAAACTTCAATAAACTTTTCTTTTTATCAAATATTATCAAAGAATTAAAAATTAAAATAGACAAATCTTTTATAAATAAAAGACATGATACATGTAAAATTGCTTGATATCTATTTAGAAGAAGTAAAATCGTATTATTTAAAGATTGAAGATATTTAGAGACGTCTTTTGTATTTTCATCTGACTTTTTTTGATTTAAAACACGCTGTAACATTTGATAGTTGTTTAATAAATTTCTAAAATTTTGTTTTAGCATACTTAAATCAAAATTAAACCGTTCATTAGAAGAAATATCTTCTGCTTCTGATTTAATATTATTTTCAAAATTTAGTATGTCTAAAATTAAGCTTTGTAATTTTATTTGATTAATTTTAGAAGTATTTGCAACTACACTATTTTTGTTTATTTTCTGAAACATTTTAATAATTTCACTCTGACAAAAGTTAAGGAAATTCCAATTTTGAATAATATAATCAACGTTTTTTAAAAAAACTGTTTTTGAAACTAACTTAAACATATTAATTAACGAAATTAAATCGTTAAATACATTAATTAGTTGATTTAATTTGTCTAAATCATTAATTTTTAAATTTTCTTTATCAAATAACACTATTACAAACTTAATTAAATAATATTCACAAAAATTAACTTTCTCTTTAGAAACTGAAAATATGTCAAAATTTATAAATTTTGATATTTCTTCAAAATTTTGTGCATTATTTAAAACACTCACATCACCATTTATTTTATATTCAAGTCTTTCATTGCTGAGTATAAAAGCAATAATTTTTTTATAAAAATTAAAAAACCTATCATCTGATAAATCAGAATTGTACAATTTAAAAGCTTCTTCCCATTGTTTTTTGGTGATTAGATTGTATTTTATACCACAATAGTTAAAGGTATAAAAAATTTTATCAACATTATGTTGTTCATTAATCACCGGATTAGGCCCACCTTTATTTTTATTTTTCTTCATTGGTACATTATAATTCTCTTCATTAGTATCATCTGATGGTCTTTTTCCTGAATCTCTTGAATAAACAGTGTAACTTGTAGATGGTTCATTTGAACAAAAGAAATGACTCATTGTCAAGTAGCTGTTTATTATCATTTTTAAAAGAGGGGTATATTTTTTTAAATATATTGAAAAATTTTAGCAAATTATTTTTATTTAGATTATTAAATTATATTTTTTATAAAAACTTAAAATTTCACTTTGTATGCAATATATTATGTGAAATTTTTATCACATCACACATGAGGTAATTGAAGTCATTTTATTATTTGAAAAAAAAACATTAATTAACCTAATTTTATAATAAATCTATTTAATCATTTAATAGAATATAAAATAAGTTATTTTGTTTTTAAGTGTGACACGTAATAATCATTTGAAATTCTTTAATTAATAATTTTAAAAAGGGGTAGTTAAAAACAATTTTATAAAGTTTTACACGTCTTATGAAACTAATAAAAAATTTTATTAAAAATTTTTTATTAGAAAATGAAATTCAAAGAATTAATAGAGAAAGTAAAAGATTTGTCAGATGAAGAGATTATTAAACTGGATGTAGATTTGATCTTAAAGAATTTTCTTAAAGAATCAATAGAAATTAATAAGTTTAATTTTGATCAAGCAAAAGAATTAGTTTTTTATATGAAAGATTCAAGGAATATTTACGATGAACTAATTGAATGTCTTTATATTGAAAAAGTAAAACTTGATGCATTGATGTTGATATTCGAATTAGTTGAACACACAGATTTCGAATTTGATAACTTGTGTGAGAAATTAACTGAAGTTTTGAGTACAAAAACTAAAATTACTGAAGAATTACTTTATTTTATAATTCAAGTAGTTAATTTTGAGGTAAAAAGATCAAATTATGATTTTATTGAAGATATAATAACTTATTTACTTAATATGTCTATAGATGTTAATACACCTGCCTCAACAAACATAATTTATACCATTCTCACCTGTTGTAGAATTTATCCTAATTTATATTTATTAGTTAACAAATCAATATCTATTAAAATGTTATATTTTTCTTTTAATAAAAAATTAATAGAAAGAATATATATAGAAGCAAATAACGACAGTTCGAGACCTAAGAATGTCTTTTTAAATAATTTCTGTTTTCCTAAACTAAAAGAAGATTTGATTTAATTTTAGAAAAGATAAATAAAAAGAGATTTATTATTTACATTAATTTTTAATTACGTTCTCTTCTCTAATACGAGCCTCTTCTGGTAAACCAATTTCCTCTGTCAAAGTTTTATGTCCACTTTCAGTTAAGAAATACCAAGCATGTCTCCAATTACCATAACATTCAACCATTTTAAAAGAAATAAACTTCTTCATAACCGTTTGAATAACACCTACGGGTAAGTCCAAATCTTCATGATGTTCTCTCTTATCAAAAGGAAGAACTATACCCATATTGTTTTGTAAATACTTTTTAATCTTATAAGTTGTCTTAGCGTCTACTGACATTTAAGGGGATAAAAAATTTTAAATAAAAAGAATTTGTTTGTTACGAAAAACCCCCTTTAATGATCATTGAAATTCTGGATTTTTGTGTGAATGTATTGAATGGTTCATTTTATGAGACAAAAACCTTATTAAGTATCCAAGTACCGTTTTTTAAAAAAGTATCATCAGTTTTATGTCTCTACTTAGCATTTTTTGGTATTTACACACACAGACTCTCTTTTATTTATTTAGAGAATCTCATCTTCTTTAATATATTTTTTTCACTTAATGAGAAGATAACTGATCAAATTAATAGCTATATCAACAATAAACCAGTTCAATGGATATTTAACATGATATTTCATCCTGTATTATTTGTGTTTTTATTAGCCACAATTAAATATCAAACATATAATTATATTATGTATCCTGTTGTAGCATTAGCAGGTAGGTTCTTTTTTGCCTTAACAAGTAACTTTTATAAAAAAATCATAACTACTGATGAAAAAAGACATATTTTAACGTTTTTGACATCACAATTTATAAGTTTTTTGTTTAAACGACTTAATTCTAGGTATGAAAGAGAAATTGTTTGTTTTTGGTTTTCTTTTGGAGGGATTTTTTATTGTCTTGAATTTATCAAAGATATGGATTTTGTTAAAAATTACTTTAATTTTAAAGTTTGTTATGATGTATCAATTGAAGGAAATGATTTTTTATTAACTTACGCAACATTTGTGTGTTTTTTAGGTTTTTCTTACACATTTCAAATGGTCTTCTATAAGATTTATGTAAAAAAGAAGATCAATAAACAAATTTGATTTGTTCTATAGAACTTTTTATTAAAATTTTTAAAAAAAATTTTAACCCATGGATAGACAAATTGTTGTAGATGGAACTGGTCATATTGCAGGTAAATTAGCTGCTTGTGTGGCTAAAAAGTTATTAGAAGGATATAAAGTTGCAGTAGTATGTTGTGAGAATATCATGTTTACTGGACCACTTCACAGACGTGTAGGGAAGTATAACAGTTATAAAGATAAGAGATGTGTAGTTAATCCTAATAGGGGAGCTTTTCACTATAAAGAACCATCAAAGTATTTCTTTAAGATTCTTAGAACTATGGTTAGACGTAAGTCCACCAAAGGTAAAGAATGTCTCACTCGTGTTGAAACTTTTGAATCAATTCCAAGATGCTACTTTAATGTTGAAAGAGTAATGTTCCCAAAGGCTCTTAATGAACAGACTAACAATCCTGAGGGTAAAACTTGTTTAATGGGAGAGCTTTTAGAGAAATTTGGTTTTAACAACAGAAAATTAGCTAATGATCTCACCAAATCAACTATTGAATCAGAAGAGAAGATTAATAGTGTTGTAAGAGAAAAGGAGAGTGCAATTAATGAATTTAAAAAGACTGAATCGTTTAAAAAAGACCTCAAAACAAGATTAGATGCTCTTTTGTAAATAAAGTTTTTATTAAAGAAAATTTTTATTTTTGTTTACACAAAATTGGTCCAAATGATTCTGTTTGTTTTACATTTAATTGTCCTTTAAAACATCTTGTTAGTAACTCATAAAATGCATTAGCCTTTTCATTTTGACTTTTATTAGCAATCATTTCATTGAAATTAAATTCTTGTCCAAATTCATTAAAATCTATAAAAGAGGTGCTTGATATTTCTGGTATGAAGTTATTAAATGTTCCTTCAAAATTTGGTTCTTCAATAGTTACTTGAAATCTCTCTTGTTCTATGCTCTTATTTAATTCGATATTATTTTTTATTTCCTGTTTTAGAAATTCTTCAATATCTTTGGAAATGTGAATTAAGTTAGGATAACTGAACATACTATCTTCATTTGACTTATATTTTGTTCTGTTAATGTTAGTGTAATCTGTTGGAGTAAATTCAGTTACTTTGTCTTCAATTATTTTTCTTTTTTTTGTCTTATTAATCTGTAATGAGCTTTCTTTATTTGAATCTTCTTTAAATGAAATTTGATCTTTTATCATTGATAAATCAGAACCGATAAATGCATCTGAATGAATTATTGATGTTTCTCTAACCATTTCAGGTTCATCTAATCCAAAATCTATTAAATTATCACAATCTGATTGTAAATTTAATTCACTTAAAGATTTAGTTGCTCCTTTTATTGTTTCTGCATCAATATCATCAATTACACTGTTAGATGTATGCACATCATCTGCTTTAGTTAGTATTCTCCTTGTATGTGATGTTTTTACATGACCTGACATTACTTTAAAAAACTTGGCACAATCTTCTAATAAATACTTCTTCTTTTTTTTATTTAGTTTTGATAATGCCAGTATAAACAATGCTGATAATTTTAAGTTTAGATTATCAACTTTCTTCAATTCATCAATAAATAGACTTATTTCAAATCCAGATATTCTCTGTCTTGTTAGTCTTTTCAAGGCAAATAATGCTTTGTATAATATGCTGTCTGCATTTAAAGTTAATTCATTTTCTATATTCTCAATCATTTTAGGGTTCATTAATTTTTCTTTTTATAAAAGTTTCCCTCCAAAATTAAAATTTGTTTGTTAAAAGAAATCAATTATGCAATTCATGCGTAAAATTATATATTCAGAAAATTTTATATATGCATGATTATACAAAGTATTGTATCATATATCACAGATATATCTGCTGGTAGAAGAGGAGGTCTTGAAGAATGCTTTAGATTAGATGAACATGAGAGTGAAGAACGTTGCGAAGAATATATCCCAGATGTTATCCAAGAGAGTATTGTGAACCTGAAGTTAAGTTTATCTGTTGCCCAAAACCTCATAAGAAGAAGAAAGAAAGGAGAAAAAATTGTGATAGCATTATAAAAGAGATTGAGATTATATTAGCAAATTTACAGTCTAAATTGAATAACCAGGCTAAGAAAGACGTTCAAGAAGTTTTCAATACTTTGCTTTCAAGACTTGAAACTTTAGATGGTAAGACTGTAGCTGAAATAAGATCACTTATTAATAGATTGGAGAAGGATCTTCTTAAGGCCATAGATGATATATTCATTGCATTAAAGAAATGCATATGCAAAGTTGTTAATGAAGGATTAGGAACAATTGATACTGTTACACAAACTGGATTAGTTGCCGCTAAAACAGCAGTAGCCAAATTAATTGCTGATCTTGCTGCTATCACTGATGACAAAGAGATTGCAAAAGATGTAAGAAATAGATCTACTGGTTTACAAGCACAATTATTTATTGTGCTTGATGTATATGCAGGAGCTGTTGAAGCATCAATTAATAAACAAGAAAAAGAAATTTGTGATAAAATTTATGAATGTTTAAACAAAGAGAAACTAATATTAGATGCAATAGTTGTTAGATTAATCAAAGAATTTACTGCTGCACTTAAAGCCATAAATGAAAAAGATCAACTTGATATTAAGAAGTTACTTGAGAAAACGGAATCAAAATTAGAAAAGAATTTATCTGTATTAATCACAGATTTAATTAGGTCTAATTCCTATTATATAGTAAAACTCGTTAAGAAATGTGCTAAGAGAATTGAACATTGTAGTTATGACAGTAGTTCAAGTGAAGATTGGGATGTTTTTTATCCTAATTTTAATTCTAGTCAATTTCAAGGACTTAGAATTTTACAGTAAATAAAGTGAGATTATAAAATTTTTATTTTATTTAATAGACATAAATTTAATTATTTAAAACATTTTATTTATTCTATAAGAATTTTTTTTAAAAAGTTTTAATAAAATTTACTTTTATCTTTAATTTTTTTATTAATCTTTCCTACATAAAAGTAAAATTGAAACAACTTAAAAATAAATATTTTATTATATAAAAACAGGATTAAAATATGTTTATTATACTTTTTAAATAAAATTATAATAAGCATATTTTAATCTTGTATATTTAAAAATATTATCTTCAAGCTTTACATATTTATTTCTTTATTATAATATTATATTTATTAGCTATATTAATAAGAGTTTATCTTAAAAATTTTTCAGTTTCTTATAAATTCAAACATGTTAACAACACTATTTGAAAACATTTACTTCTTTTTAATTTAAGAAAAAAAAATTAATAATTTTATATTTATTTATACTTAAAAAAATCTAATGAAAATTTCTGAAAAGTATAAAATGTTTAAAAAATAAGTATAATATCATTTAAAAATCCTAAAATTTTTAAAGAAACATAAGCAAAACATTTATTTGATATAAATTAAATTTATAGATAAATTAATTGAGTTTAATTATTTATTAAAACATACTTAAAATAGTAAAACATTAAATTTTAAATAATCATTTAAAGATTTTTAAATTAAAACTAAAATATAATTTTTTTAAATACTTCATGTAAGAGCTTAAAGTTAGTTGTCTTTTTAATTGATTAAACTAAAATAATTCTTATTTAATTAGTAATTTCACTAATAAAATCAATAATTTACGTAATAAAAACAATTAAATAATAATTCTAATTAAGTTTTTTAAAATAAAAATTTTATTTTGAAAAAAAATTAACCCATAAATGTTTGTTTTAAAGGTATTCGGTTTTAAAATTCTTTATTGTAATAGTGATGAACAACCACAACTAGAAACACACTCACAACCACAGTTAGAAACAAGAGAAGTTAATAATAAGAAAGGACAATCTAATCAAAATTTTCAAAGTAATGATAGAGACAATATATATTTGGAAAGTTTTAAACGAGAAATTAATAAGTCTTTTGCTGATTTTCAATATTTAAAAATAAACAGAAAACAATTTAATGAACTAATTACAGGTTATAGACAATTTGAAATAGATCCTAATAATTATACAGATACATTTCTTAAAAGTCTTTTAAACACAATTTTAGGAGAAAATAGAATTCAATTTTTCTATAATAGTGAAATATACAATGAGATTTTAGATTATTTTAAATGTTTTTTAAAAGGAGAGATTTTCTTTATTTTTTCTTATGATAATTCTTATTTTGTAAAAAAAGAATATTTTTACAGATCAGATAAAGAATTGATCATTTTAATTATTGAGATATTAAGACATTCAAAAACATGCAATCTTGAAGTTATCTTTAAAACTATCAATAAAACAATTGAGTTTTATGAAAAAAGAAATGCATTGGATGCTTTTTATAAGTTAATGCAAAGGATTGAAAATTTAAAGCAACTTCAGTTAAGTCAAATTAATTTTAAAAAATTAGAAATTGTTCAAGATGTAATTCATAATAATTTTAGGCGTTTAAACAGTCAATTTGACATTCCTTACTTCCAAAATATTTCTAATGAGAATTTGAAAATACTATTTGCACAGATTTATTTAAATATTACAAAATACAAACAAGATTTAGAATTATGTTATAATGGAGGACCTGTGTATTTAAATAGTGTTGTATCTTATAATCTAATGAAGAGTTTTAACGAAGCTTTTAATTGTATTTTCCAAAATAACAAAGAAGTTTTTAAATTATTCTTTTGGATTTATACTTTTAATTATATTAATTATATGGATATTGATATTAATTTTAAATATATTTTTGAACAAATGCGTTTAACATATATGAGAAGTTTTATCTGAATAACACTAATAAATTAGTATTTTTAAAATAAAAGTATATTTATTATTTTTAATTATGAAGTATAAAAATTTTTAACTAATTACAGCTTACATAAGCAATAAGTAAAATTTTATATTTAAAAAAAATCATTGATTCACTTTAAAAATATATAAACTTGTTTATGTAAATAATTTGTTTCTTTTTACCAACAAAGTTTAATGCTTATATTTAAAAAAAATTAGTAAGCATAATTATGATAAGCTTGATAAATACTATATACCTCTTCATGTTATCATATGTAATGTCAGGGAGAAGTGACTCTAACGATAGTTGTTGTTATTCAAATGACAGGTTTATATTCCCTGAATACTATTGTTCATATCCAGTTTATAAAACAGAATATGTAAAATATTGTGAACCATCAGAATTATTCCAGGGTGTTAACTATATTAGAGAAGAAGATCTTAGAGAACTTATAAGAGAAATAAGAGAAATTATCAATCTTAAGAGAAATGATATAGAACATCAACATCAAAAATATTTTACAAGCATGGTAGAGGAAATGAATGAAATGATTACCAGGGAAATGGCCATGTTAAATGAGGAACTAAGAGAAGAAGATGATCAGCTGGGTATAGAAATTTCTCGTAATGCTTGTAACTTTCGCACGAGATTAGAAAACTTACATAAAAATGAGTTTTTTAAAACTAAAGCAAAAATATTCAATTCATTTAAGAATTTTAATAGTCAGGAAATGATTGAGAAAATTAAAGAAAATGAAGCTGCAGAAAAAGAACCATTGACTTCTCTTCAATTACTAGGACCTTTGGCTAATCAAGTAAACCAAATTTATGAAGAAACTGAAAATGCAGAACAATCTGCTATTAAAAGTATATTCAAACAACTTGTAGATATAATTAGACCACTGGTAGAAGAATATCAAGAAGATAAACACCATATTATACTTAAAACACTAGCAAGACTCATATCAGGTATTAGGCACATAACAGATTGTTATAAGAGAAAGCTCCTAAAAAATCAGATAGACGATGATTCCGATTGCAATGATAAAATTCATAGTGTATTGGAAAAATATAATAGAGAACTAGAAAGAAAGTTATATGAGTACTTCATTTATTACTGTAAGATGGATTGTTCTAATTGAATAAACTCTATTAAAAATTACCAAATATGGTATTATAAAATATTTTAATATGGCTGCAATATGTAAAGATTAATAGTTTATTTGGAAGGTATAAAAGAAGCAAGATTCATTCATTCATCTTGTATTTTACTTCTTATTTCAGTAACAAAAAGAGTTTTTTTCTCTTCATTCTCTTTACTTCAGATCTAACTTCTTTTTTATTACATGCATTACATTCTTTGTTTACATTATGACACTCCGGTTCACCTTCAGAATTGTGAAACAATCTTACTGTACAAATAGCTACTTTGTGTTGTTTCTTTGTATTTTTAGTACGTGTTTTTAGTTGAGTTAATTCGTGTTGAGGTGTTACTGTAACTGTGATGTATTTTACTTCTTTTTGAATGGTTTTAGAGGGTTCTAAACTTTGATCAATTGAATTAGTTGGTGTGATAGAAGATGTATAATCATGTGTTGATGTTTGTTTTGATACGGTGGGAATACTAGTTGAATTTGTAATAATTGGTACATTTTCAGATACTGTCTTAACCACAGAACTATAAACTGTTGTTGTAACAGGTATACTTTTCTCTTCTACAACAGTTGTAATTTTATAATTAATAATGGGTGTTGTATAAATTGATGTCGTCGTAAATTCTCTATAAAGGGTGATTGGTTTATCTACTTTGACCGTTTTCTCTACAACCCTAGTTACGGTAACATCTTCGTTTCTTATAGCATCTATGTTAGTGTTTTTTACTTTTTTACAATTTTTTTTATTTGTATATTCATTATCATTAGGAGTATTTTGACAGCCAGGGTTGCATTTTTTTGGTTTATTTTCAGTTTGTATTGGTGGTTGTGCCAAATTATTTTGTTTTCTTAATGTAGCTATTAAATTATAAAGATCTTTAATTTTGAAATCATTCTGAGATGATATTGTAGTTTCTGGTCTACTTGAACTAGTGTAAATAGTTTTTGTTTCTGGTGGTTGAGTAACAGTTTCTACTTTAGTTGAGATTTCATTTTTAAAAGAACTTGTTTCAGATACCTGTTTTTCTTCAGTCTTGAATACAGTTGTAGTAACAATCTCAAGTTCTTGCTTTTCTTTAGTTTTAGATTTACATTCACTAGAAGAATTTATTATAGGAAAATCTTCAAAACCTTCTTTAATTGCTGATTTTAATGTATTCTTTATATCTTTCAATAATTTCTTAGTGTCATCATTGTTGTCTTCAAAATGACTATTATCATTCTCATTGTTAAGAATAAAATATCTATGATTAGTTGGACTACACTGTAACATATTATTTACATCAGGTATGGGGACACACCTGTCTCTAGGTATTGAATAAAGTTGACATTGTTCTTCATATGACAATCCATAAATTATGCTTATAAATGTGTATAACATGCTTATTTTGTTTAAAACAACAAACAAAATATCATTTAAGTTTCATCATGTTTACTAATAATAACTATTTTTACCCATAAATGTTGAAAGAATCAAATGAAATTACACAAGAATATTTTTTAGCATCATCTTCAACTGAATGTATTGATGAGATAGAAGACGGTGAAATAGCAGATACATACATTCCGTTTGAAAATTCGTATTTAAAGAAGATTTATAGTAAAAGGGACAATGTTCTTATTGGATTAGATTACCATCAGCCAAATGTTGATGAATTTACAAATTCAAACAAATTAAAGATGTTTATTAACAAATATAAACAATCACTTGACAAAACTATTATATCAAACTCACAAGAATTTTTTCTAAATAACAAATTAAAGATGTTGCTTAAATATGTCAATTATGAAAGTTATAATTTCACTCTTTTAAATGAATATAACGATAATTTAAAACCTTTAGTTTTAAAATCGGATAAAGGTATGCACATTGTATCTACAAAATCTACTAATTATAACTACAAGGAAGATTATAAAAAATTTTATGAAAAAATTGTTAAAAGAAATGAAAAGGTATTTGATAAGAAGCCAATAATAATTATGAAAACTGAATTTATCGACAAAGTTACAGATAGTTCTGCATTTATATGTTTTAAAGTAGAAGATAAGATGATTGTATTTATAGATGTTTATTATAACGAGATAGAATTTTTTAAGGGTCTTGAGTTGAGTAGTGAGAATAAAGTTAAAAATGGGTCGTTTTGTTATAATAAATATGATGTTAAGGATAACAAAGGACAAGGATTTATACTATTTCTATATTCAGACACCACATTTAAGAATGATAATGAAAACATTACATTTGATCGAATATCTTTTTATGGTGACGGTGTTGAGTCTTTTGGCAATACAAAGACAATTTATGCCAATAATTCAATATTTATTAAATCATTTGAAAAGTATAATTATAAAAATATTTTGGATTATTTATGTGGCTTAAACACAATGGAAAATGGTGATTATGTGCTTAATAGTGGTAATTTATATGAAATTAAAGGTGATGGTGATAGTGTTTTATTTAAAGGTTTTGACTATTCATTATTGGTAGAGGATTAAATTATTTTTTATTACGAAACACATAAAACTTTTCAGATTGACATTCTGTACATTTTCTTGAGAGACCAAACCCGCTTTCTTTTTTTATATAATTCATAAGTAAGTTTTTATTAAGAATCAACACTTTGTTACACTTGAAACAGATTGTTCTTTTTAGTTTTCCAAGTTTTATTTGATTGTGATTAGTCAAGTTGACTATCTTTTTAATAAATGACTTGTTTTCGGGAAACTTAATGGCTAGTTTATATAAGTAATTAATTTGTTCAAGTACACTGATGTTATTTTTTTTCATTAAAAATTATTTAAATAATTAAATTTTAATTAATTGATAAAGATTGAAATTATTAAAACAAATGATATTTACAATAATGAAGATGATTGAATAA
>LVKB01000056.1:6455-20761 GCA_002087885.1 Hepatospora eriocheir
GTAATAACAAAGTTGATAATGATGATAAAGCTGGTAATAACAAAGTTGATAATGATGATAAAGTTGATAATAACAAAGTTGATAATAACAGGGTTGATAATAACAGGGTTGATAATGATGATAAAGTTGATAATAACAAAGTTGATAATGATGATAAAGTTGGTAATAACAAAGTTGATAATAATGATAAAGTTGATAATAACAAAGTTGATAATAATGATAAAGTTGATAATAACAAAGTTGATAATGATGATAAAGTTGGTAATAACAAAGTTGATAATAATGATAAAGTTGATAATAACAGAGTTGATAATGATGATAAAGCTGGTAATAACAAAGTTGTTAATGATGATAAAGTTGTTAATAACAAAGTTGATAATGATGATAAAGTTGGTAATAACAAAGTTGATAATAATGATAAAGTTGATAATAACAGAGTTGATAATGATGATAAAGTTGATAATAACAAAGTTGATAATGATGATAAAGCTGGTAATAACAAAGTAGATAATAAAAAGAGAAAGGTTTATAATAATGAAATTGATAACAATAAAGTTAATAAAAAGAGAAAAGTTGATAATAAAAAAAGAAAAGTTGAAGAAAATTTTAAAAATAATAAAAAATTAAAATTGGATTCAAATCCTATTGTATCATCTTATAAATTTAGGAATAGAAAAACAAAAGAAACTTTTAATAGTCAAAATTCAAACAATAACTATAAAGAAAAGTTTGGATTTGATAGTTCTAAATCAAATGATTATCAAAAAATTTTAAATTCTTGTGATAAAAAATGGAATAATTGGAATAGAAAAAAAGATATCATTGAAAAAACATTTATTAAAAAGTTTATGTTTAAAAATGTAAAATACCAAGAATGTTATAATGAAACAGATGAAGATGTTTTAAAAAATTTTAATTGTAAATCCAATTCATTTAAGATCAAAATGAAAACATTTATGATTTATTACAAAGATATTTTAGTTGAAATTATAACCTCTTTGGTACATGTAAAACATAAAAGAAAAAATATTTCTACTGAAATATCTATATTAAGTGAGTTTATTCAGTTATTAAACAACTCATTAGATTTTATAAGATATTATTTTAAACTTAAGAAGTTAATTAATCAAATAAAAAACAATAATGTTAATATTAATATTACAATTGATAATTTAATTAATATTTTAGAAAATAATTGTTTTTGGTGTTTTAAAACAACTTCAATTAATTACTTTAAAAAATTAAAAAATCAATCAAGATATAACAGAAAAAATATTTCTGAAAAACTAAAAGAATATAACAATCTTTATATTACAGAAATATTTCAATCTTCTGTTAATTTAAATTAAACTTGTTGTTCGTATAATTATTATTTTATTAAAAATAAGATTAAGGTTGTTAAAAATGGTTTAGAAATTTTGAGGAAGAGTTTAGAAGAAGAATTAAATAAACTTTAAATTTTAATATGAAAGTGTAAATTAATAGTTTATAATTAAAACTTTTTAATTAATAATTAGAGTTGTTATTTACAAAAGCAAATTATTTTTTTATTAATATTATTTATCTTTCTACCAATTAAATCTGAACTAATTTATTTAAAATCAAAGAAGAAAATTTATAAACTTAAATAAAAAATAAAAACTAACTAATAATAAAATTATTAGTTAGTTAAGAAAATAAATTAAACTTTTAATAAATAATTTTTATAACCCATAATTAATGTCAGAAATAATAAAGAGCAGATTAGATAACAGTGAGTATGAAAAACTTACAATATCAAATGGGGTAGAAGTATTATTAGTAAGTAACAAGAGGTTTAAAAGAGGGTGTATTTCAGTATCTATGAATGTTGGATCTTTTAATGAGGATCCTAAATTCAAAGGATTGGCACACTTTCTAGAACACATGTTATTTATGGGAACAAAGAAGTTTCCTTCAGAGAACTACTTTAATGAAATTGTCAATAAGTATGGTGGTAGATATAACGCTTTTACAAGTGATCAAAAGACTGTGTATTTCTGTGATATTCATAAAGATATGTTTGATCACCTTATTGATGTTTTCTCATCATTCTTTATAAGCCCTTTGTTTAATGAAAATGGAATTAATAGAGAAGTTAATGCAGTAAACAGTGAGTATTTAAATACTTTAAATTCACATGTTTTCAGACACGAAGCTGTTTTGAAAGAATTTATTCAAGATGATCACCCTTTTAAGAATTTTAATTGTGGTAATTTAGAAACATTACAAAAAGAAGGTATTTATAAAGAAATGAAGAAGTTTTTTATGAAGTATTACAGTTCAAACAAGTGTGCAGTTGTTTTGAGTAATTCATTATCAATCGAAGAATTAAGAAAAAGAGTGGAAGTTTTTAATCAAGTATCGGTTAATGATAACATAGATAGAATACCTATTAGAAGGTATGATTATTTTTTAAAGGAAGAATTTCAATCATCAATTATTAAGGTTAAACCATTAGAAGATAAAAAATCTTTAATTGTTCATTTTACAACTCCTTCATCTTTTAATTTCATTGAGGAAAATCCCTTTGGAATTATTTGTTATGAATTAGAAAAAAATTCTAAAGGGTCTTTAATTTCTAAGTTAGTTAAAGCTGGATTGGGTACATTTGTTGATGTTAGCAATAATACATGCGAGGAGTATGATTTAATTGAAATAGAAATAGGACTTACTGATGAAGGTATTAAACAGCATGAAAAGGTTCTTAATATTTTATATGATTCTATTAGAGAAGTGAACATTACTAGAGAATATTATGATGTGGTAAAGGCAAGATTAGACTTAGATTTTGAATATTTAGATGATAAAGATCAGTTGCAGTTAACAAGAGAATTAGCAATGCATTTAAAAGATGTACCATTTAAACATTTACTATCAAATTTTTATATCACTACTAAATATGATATGAAGATTATTGATAGTTACTTAAACTGTTTTAAAGATTATTCTAAGTGGATTGTACTTTTGTACACTCAAGAAGGACCTTTTACTAACAAAGATAAATATTATTCTGTTGAGTATAAAATCATTGATAAATTAAGTCTAAATGATAGAAATGTTGATTTGTCAAGAAATTTAATTTCATTACCGTTAAAAAACTTTTCATTAATTGAAAGTATAAAATGTAATGATGAATTTGTAAAGTACAGAGATTATTATTATAAGAAAATTAATATGGGATCAAAGAATTTAATTTATTGTTTTGATAAATCATTTAAAGACCCATCAAATATTTTTACTTTAAGTTTAATTAGTGATGATTATTTCAATAATTTACCGTTTTATGAAGTTTGTGCTTTGATAGTTTTTAATTACTTTGAAGAAACTAATTTTGATGAAATAGAAAATTCAAGAACATCTTTTTCAATTACAACCAGTACTTCAGGACTTGAAATTGGTGTTAAAGGATTTAATTCAATGAGAACTTTAACTATTCTAAAGAAAGCCTTAGATTATTTTACTTGTCTTTCTAAAATAAATGATGAGGAAATTAAAATACTGTTTCCGGTATTTAAATCTAAAATAATTGGTGAATATGAAAGTAAGATTAAGGTGTCACCTTATAAAAAATCTTTTGATGTATTTAATCAGTCATTTATTAAGGGATTAAAATCTTATGAAGAGTATTTAGAGATGGTTAAGAATATGAAATTATCTGATCTGCCTATATTGAGGAAGGTGGATTATTCAATTGATTTATTTAGTGTTGGAAATTTTGATTATCAAAAAGTTTTTGACTTTTTGAAAGGTATTGAAAGTATTCCATTAGAACGCAATATAATTAACAATGAAGTAGAGTCAGTAGTTAATTATCCAGTAATAGATAAGTTTAATAACTCAGTTAATTATATGATCAATCTTGGTGAAAATTATCAATTAGGATTTTTTTATTCTCATGTTATTAATGAATTATTCTTTGATAGTTTAAGAACTAAAGAAGCATTAGGTTACATCGTTTTTAATACAATAAGATTAATAAGATCTAAAAGGTTTGTTTGTTTTGTTGTTCAAAGTGAAAAAGATGGTGATTTCTTGATTAATAGGATTAATGATTTTATTGTAGAATCTCAAAAATACATTAAAGAGTTAAGTAATAAAGATTTTGAGGAGTTTAAAAAGGGTTTCATTATTGAAATAACAAAACCTTTTGATAATTTAACAGTATTACATCGTTTTGTTCATAATAAATATCAGTTAGATGAGAATATCAATCAAGAATTAGAAACAATTAAGATAATTAACAATCTAAAATTGAGTGACTTTATTAATTTTGTAAATGATTTAACAAAACTAAAAGTAAATGTATTTAAATCATTTCCATTAAATGAATAAAGTTTGTAAAATTTATTGAATTAACTATTTAAAAATATTTTCTTTATCATTTGATTTATAAAAAAAGTTTAAATGCCTAAACTCTCCATGTTTTTCAAATTCTATTGCTGCTAATCTAACATTCTCTATTGAATCGTTCATAAGTTTTTCTTTAATTACGTCAAAATCTGAATAAGTTTTAGAAAGTGCCCATATTAAAGGTATTACTGATATTCTTACAGAATAACAATCATGATTGACAATTTCTAAAATATTTTCAAAGTATTTTTCAAAAAGCTGTGGGAAATTATTTGCTATTTTTATTAAATTTCTCCCTGCTTTTTCTCTAATTTGTGCAAAGTTTTCTTTAAGTCCTTTTAAAAACGGTTTTAATAAACACTTGGCAACTGATCTATCATTAATAACAAATTCTAATAATTTAAATATCTCTACTCGTTCTCGCCAATGTATATCTACGGTTCGTATTGACTTGAGCATTGGTAAAGTGTATTTTATAAAACGCTCACCTTTTAAGTATAAAAAATTTTTTCTTACTAACCAGCTTTTATCTTTTAAACAAACATCTAAAATCAAATCATCATTCAAAATTGAAATAATATTATAAAGATATGATCCTCTTACTATTTCAGAACTATCATCCAGAAAGTAAAGTGTATTTAAAGTACATGAATTTTTTGCAAGTATTATTCTCACATCTTCAATACTATCATCTTTTAAATTATAAAATATATGATCTTGTAGTTTATCATTAAACCTTATCACATTTTGAGCAACATAATACCTAACTCGCCAATTATAATTAGTTAATAACTCATCCAGTAAATATTCGGGTGTGTCTGTTAATAATAAAATATCAACTGATAAGACTTTGATTGATACAAATAGATTGTTGTACAAATCAAGTGCAATTTCTAAAAGAGCTTCTTTATAAAACTCACTAACAAATAAACATATCTGTTCAACTGCTAATTTAACTACATCAATAACTGGGTCTCGAACTAACAACTTAAGGTTTGTTTTATATTGTAAAATATCACTTCTACTACAATCTAAACTTAAATATGACTTCCTATGTTCATAGTAATTAGATGTTAGTAGAAACGTTACAAATGATTTATCAAATACCAACTTATTCTCATTGTTTTGTATAAAAAGTATTGTATTATCAAAATCTTCAAGTATCAAGGTTAATAATAGATCACCAAATAACTCATTTACTGTTATTCTTTCTAATTTACTAAGTTCTTTTGCTAAATTTTCAAGTATTTCTGTGTTTTTCTCTTCTGATAATCCCACTTCATCTCTATATTTTCTTATTTGCTTGTCATCTAGCATAAGAATTTTTTACAAATTTTATCGTGAAATAATTTTAAGAGTATTAGCTTTTTTTAAGAGTGATTTTATATTTTATAAATGAATATAATAATAATGTTATATTCAGAGTAAGTCTTCTGAATTCAGTATATATTGGTAAATAAGTCTCTGAGAACTCATTAAGTTATTATCCGTGAATGTTAACTATAATTCTTTAATTAGTTTGATAAAAATTATTTAATAAAAAAAATATAATAAAAGTAAAAACGTTTTTAACTGATGATTTTAACTGTTTTTTAAAAGTTTAAAATGTATTTTTAATAGCCTTTGCTTTTTACTTAAAAATATTATTAGTGAGTATTTTTCACTAATTTAATTTATTGATTCCTAACATCAAATTACATCTATTAATTTCTATACAAAGATAAATTATAATCCATTCATAATTAAAACAAGAATTAAAAACAATATGTTTTTTTATATTCTATATAAACTCAGAATTTTTTTTATCATTTGAATAAGTTTATAATTACTTATGTTTAACTTTGATAACTTAGTTATTTTAGAGTTAATTATTGCTTCAGTATAAAATCTTACACAAACGCTATTAATAAAACCATCAAATGATATTTTTTAAATCTTGATTTAAAAACTTACAAATTCTCTTGTTAAAAGAAAAATATTCGTTTGTCTTTTTGTTATTAAATATGTATTTTACTAATATTGCTTTCAATGATTCAAAAACAATAATACTAATCTTTTAAAAATATTGATTTTTATGATACACTATAATTGATGGAGTACCTATAAAGTAAATAGTTTTTTTTATTACTTGAAATCTTTTTAAAAATATTTTTAAGGTCTTTCAGATTGAAAAATTTTTTCTTTAAGATTCTAAAAAAAATTTGAATATTTTTTTTCAAATAAACTTATTTCATTTTTCATTTTAACTTCATATTTTTCTTTAAACTTATTTATAATATATTTTTCAAACATCTAGGAAAATATCCTTTAAGTGTTTAAACTTCTTCTTAGTTAAATTTATAAATTCAACGTTATAATCATTTAGTTTATCTTCAATCTTATCTTCTTCACTCTGTGAATTACTTTAAATTGTCATTTATATATGTTTACTAATATAAAATTGTCAATAGGCTTATTAAAACTTAGTAAGTAAAATAGTTGAATATTTATATTTAAGGTTAAAAATTCTTTGATTATTAAAAAAAATATAATGTTAAGATTTCCTGATCAAATCTTTATTTTAGAAGATAGTATGTAAATAGTTGTTTAACTTTATTGTTAATTATTGAGATTTAAATGAAAATTTGCATTTAAAAGACAATTAATTGATTTTTAGTAATATCAATAATTAATTAAATATGAAGTACGGTATGCTTTTTAAACATCTATATACTGGTAGATTTTTAAAAGAAAAGAGATAATTAAAAAAATATGATATTATAACCTCCGTAACGAATGTTGCTTCTGTTCTTGTTACTTAAATTATTATGATTGAATGCTTATTGAAATACTTATTGTTATTGTGAGTCGTAAAAAATTAATGCAAATTTTAATTTTTATTGATTGTATAGTTTGTTGGTAAAAAGAAACAAATTATTTCATCACAGACGATTCAATAAAATTCTATTAAAAAGTAGGTATAATTATCTAGTAAATTTGATAAAATTACTTATAAAACATCTCTGTTAATCATAGTGTTTTATTTCTAATTTTGTTTAAATAAAAATTAAAAACATCTTGTAAATTTTAAGAGTAAAACCACAATATAAAAATTCAACCATTAAAATATAATTATTTGAAAAATATCAATAAACTTTTTCATTGATAATATTTTTAATTATAAAAAAACATTACTAGGATTTGAACGTAATTACCATAAATATTCTAATACTTTACTATAAGTTGTCTATTTTTATTAAAGTATTAAAAAAATAATATAAGATTTAAAGTTTTTTAAAAATATCATCCAAGCAAATTACTTTGTACAATTTACAAAAAATTGATAAAAAAATAATCAAAAAATTTAATCAAATTACAATTTTAGAATTTATACTATAATGTGTATTTTTTTATTTAAGGAAAGTAGAATGCAATATTAAAGAAAAAAGCATTTATATGCATTTTTAGTTTGTTTTTTTTTGATCAAATGTAAAAATTTTTCCACAACAAAAACAAGTGAAAAAAATAATTTGAAAATAAAAAATAAAATAAAAGAACTAAATTTAATCAAATTTCAATAATCTCAATAAATCATCAATGTTTTATTTAGTCCTAAATTATTTTTCAAAATTAATTCAGATAAAATTAGTCTAAGTTTACATTCTACAATTCTTTTATACATTTTAGTAGCATATTTGCAATTGTTCCACACACTTTCAATGTTCTGAGTATGAAGATCGTTATTGTAATTTACAAACCCTTCACTATGATTAACAGTGAAATGCGCAAATCTTAATTTACTACTTATGCCTAAATATGCTTTCTACTGATAACTGTGGATTATTGTTCTTGAGGCACAAACACATTCTATTATTGGTAGTAGAGTATTGGCAGTTCTGTTAGGAACAACATGCAATGAGATTTTTGCTAGAGTAAATGAACAACCAGCTAGTCCAAATACCCAAATCTTGCTTGTTGGTTATTACCTCGATGGTATTTTTGTTTATGTTAAATAAACTTTCGTCTATTTGGACAATCATATCACCCCCTCTAAGGTTTATTTGATTCTTAGTTTCATATTTAAAACATTGATTACGAAGTAAATCAATAATTTTAATAATTGTCTTTTTTTTCCAATATTCACCTCAGTACCTATCTGTACATGAGTATGGTTATTAAACCATTTACAATCCACTAATAAAAAGTCTCTCAGAGGTACAGTGAAGCCTGATAGTAGTGACTTGGTGTATATTAAAACATACTTAGAAAAGCTATTTCAAATTCTATTACAACATCTGAACGCCACATCATCACTGTTTTTAATGTATGGCTTCGTTTTCATGTCTAGAAGACATGTTACACATTTTACATACCTTTTGAGTATGTCTTTAATGCGTAGAAATTCTATTAGGTCTTATACAGATTAATTAATTAAGGGTTCTATTATATACTAAACTAATGAATCATGGGTTTAAAAACTTTTTAAAAAATATTTTGAAAGTTTTTTTTATTTTGTTTTTGTACTTAATCCATTTTTTTAATAACTTCTTAGACTTAATTAAAAATATTATTCTTTATAAGCTAAAAATTTTATATTTAGAAATATCTATAAAACTATGTTAAATCAATTAAAAAACAAAACATCAACAAGTTATTAACGAAAGTATTTATTATATAAATATACAAATACAATTTGTATTATTTGAGTCGATTTATATAATTAAATACTGCATTTATAGTATATTTACTATAATTCAGCAAATTCTTGTAAGAGTCTGTTAAACAACCAATTAAAATCATACCAAGGATTAAAAGAGATAATCTTATCCTCATATTTTTGAAAAATATCTAAATCAAAAACTTTTATAATCATATCAATAATGTTATAATTACAAAGGTTTAAATCTGACAATCTTGGTACTTCAGACCTTAATATCTCTTTAAAAATTTCTATCTCAGAAAATTGTTTCATAAAATAATCACTTGGCTTGTTTTTTAAAATCTTCATTATATATTCATGAATTTCTTTAGTTATATTATAATAATCTTCATTTTTTCTATTTCTAAATTTATATTTTAACAATATAATATCAAATGATTTATAATATATATAATAATAATCTTTTAATAACATTCCTGAAAAGTTTGAACAAGACAAATTTTGACCGTTTATCGAAGAATTATCATTGATAAATTTCACTCTATCTGTATATGAAGTGCTCACAATCATATTTAAATCATTTAGTAAATCTTTTAATCTTATTTCTTTTTCAACAATAATTTTAAGAAAGTAATTTAAAAATAAATTTTCAAACAAATTAATCTCTCTAGATACTTCAAATGCACGTAATTGCTCAAAGTTAGAGATAAAATCTTCTTTAAAGTTTTCAGGAAGTTTTTTTTTAATTTTCTCTATCTCATCTTTACTAAGAACTTCATTGTAAATATAATCAACTTTAATTTAGTTTGCTATTTCTTTATCTGTTATAATTGGTAATAATTCAGGAGTAGTCATTTGCACATGTTTGATCCACATAAATGTATTAATATACTTACTAAATCCAATACAGTGAAATAATTGTATATTCATGTTTACAGGGGTTAATTATTTTTTTTCTTTTATAGTTCAAATATTAATTTATCAATTTAGTAAAAAAGAATAAAACTATTTGTTGTATAATCACAACTATCTTTTTATATATTAGGATACTTATTTTAGTACTATCATATTTTTAATAATAAGTAAATTATTAATATAATCAGTCATTAATATTTCACATTACGTAATATTATAGTATTTAAGAAAATTTATTAAATAAACCCATTTTATGTTTAATTATTTTAATCATTCATCAGAATGTGTCACTATTTTTAAATATATATTAGAGTCTTATTTTTATTTATTCATTTAATAAAAAACATTTATTTAAGTATTAATTAATAAATCAAAAACATCTGTCAAATTAAATAAAATATAAACCTCTAAAAGAGATTGATTTAGATAATAATAGATATTTTTAATTAATTGAATAAAAAATGTTTTGATGTATTTGACAGATATCAATTAAAATAATTGAATTGTTTTTAAGAATTTGTAATAAAAATAGAATGAATATTTTTAAAATATAGAAGATAATTTTTAAATAAAATATAAGTTTTCTAATAAAATAAAATTATTAATAAAACGAATTTAATTATCAATAATTTCAAATTCATCACTTATTTCCACTTTCGTGGTTTTAAATTTTAAGTGTTTCTTATCACTAATAATTAAATTTATCATAACTTCAATATCCTTTATCATATAGAAAAGATAATCCCAACATTTTAATATCTTCTCTATCTCATAGTTTAAATCTTTTCTCTCCTGTTCTTCTAAATTTTCATGATTTAAAAACAATATTGTTGCTCTAACTAAATCCATATCCACAATTTCAGATTTCTTAAAACTAAAAATAGAACAAATGTACTCTTTAAAATTACGAAATATACAAATTGAATCCAATACTTTTACATTATACAATCCTTTAATAATTTTTTTGTATCCTTGAATTAAATTTAAAATACATTCATATTTATTACGATTCTCACTAATAAAAACCATCAAATTTTTATGATCTTCAAAAAGGCTAGAAATAACATTTCTTAAATCGTTTTTTAAAATTAAATCTGAGAAATGATTCTTATTAAAGTTACATATTAATGTAGAATTGTTTGAATTAGGATTCATACTTTCAGAATATTGAAAGTATTCACTTAGAAAGGAAGGTATATCACAATTTCTGTATTCTGATGTATTCTCTCTTTCTAATTCAAAATTTGACTTTTCTTTAATCAAATTGTCATTCATAGTTCTTAAAAAAGAATTTAAATGAATAACAGTATTTAATACCTCTTCTACATACACATCAGGTAAAGTTTTTATTTTATTTAATAACTCATACCTGTAGCTTAGTGTAGTTTTTTCTATTAAAACCCTAGCATTTAATTTATTTAATTCTCTAACATGACTTTGAGCCAATGAAATACTTATACTTTGAGTATTATCAGAACATGTATTTGAATCCTCTGGAAAACTATCATGATCAGTCATGTATACATGTCTTGCACCAAGAAGAGGATTAAAGTGTTTACTTAATCCAAATATGAAAAGTATTAAATTTATCATAATTATAAGGGTTAAATTAATTTTTTCTTAGAAAAATTTTTTAAGTTTAAGCTTCTTTTTTAAAAATAAACTTAAATTTATTGGTTTAAATTTTTAGTATTTTAAATACTATTTTTAAAATCATATTTTTTTACAAAGTACATTTATAAATTTTATTTAATATTTAAGAATCTAATATTCCATGTATATAATATATCACATCGAAGTCGATATAACATATTAAAAAGATTAAATATCTTAATATAACTGTTATAGTAATAATGATAATTCTATCTTTTAAAAGTTTATTTTTAGAAATCTAATTTTATTTTACTTACCTTAAATAGATTATTAAAAATTTGTAGAGAAGGTAATATTTAAACAAAGAAATTTTATTACCCATCGAAATTAAGATGATTGAAGATGATAATAACGAAGTATATAAATTAATGAATTATGATAAATCTAAAAGTGTTGATAGGTTAAATAAATTAGGTTATTCTAATCCTGTCTATGGCAATAACAATATATATCTCTTCTATTCTTTTATAATAAAAAACTTTTCTTAAAAATCTAATTAAAACTTAAAAAATCCTTTATATAATTTTATCAAATTTTTAAAAACTCATTAAAATTCTATTTATAATTATCTTTTTTGAATTTATTTTATATATTTTTAAAACATTAAATAGAATTTTACATTTAGATAATTGTTATTATTTAGTTTTTGATCAAATCCCTTTTTCCCCAAAACAAAAACAAGTTCTTTTTTCCCCTGAAAAATGAACAAAACCAAATTTATTAAAATCTTAATAATATAAACAATTCTTCAAAATTCTTATTAAACCCAAGATTATTTTTCCAAACTAGTTCTTTTAGCAATAAATTAATTTTTATTCCACAATATCTTTATGTATTTTTAGAACATACTTGCATTTATTCCATACACTTTCAATGTTCTGAGTGTGAACACCAATTTGGTGATTCACAAAGTTTTCACTTTGATTGACAGTAAAATGAGAAAATCGGAAATTACTATTACCAATGCGTGTATAAGTACGTCATTCATCAGAATGTATTACACTTCCCAGGAAACAAACTTCCTCTATTATTGGTAAAAGCGTGGAGGCAGTTCTATTAAGAATAACACGCAATAAGATTTTAACCGGGGTGAATGATACATCTGCCAAACCAAACACCCATATCTCTCTTTCTAGTTTCTTTGCCATGATAGTATTTTTATTTGTGTCGATACAGACTTTCATCTATTTACACAATCACACCATCTTCTCCGAAGCGTTGTGGATTTTCAGTGGTATGTTTTAAATACTGCCTTTGATGAAGATAAATTATTTTCTTAATTACTTTTCTTCCAACGTTCACCTCTGACCCTATCTGTACTTGAGTTTAGTTGTTTAATCATTTATAACATATCTGTAGTATGCTACTCGGAGGTAGATTAAAATCGGTAATAGCGATTCAGTGTGAATAGAAATGTATTTACTGTGGTTAATACACCTAAATACCATTTCATCACTATTTCTAGAGTATGGACTGGTTTACATATCTTATTGACAAGATATGTAGTTCACGTACCTCTTAAATACACCCTTGCTTTAAAAAAATTTATCAAATTTTCAGTTAGCCTACGTAAAACCGGTTCTAAAACACTGCTATATCAAAGATTCATAATTTTAAAAATATATTAAAAAATATTTCATTGAGAAAATATATGTCATGTTGTGACATGACAAAGATTAAAAACCTTTTGCTTAGATCAAGTAAGTAATTTTTGTAAATTGATTTTATTGATATTGAAATATTTATTAATTTTATTTATTTCTAACAATATTAATATTTAAGGATCAAATAAATTACTAACCCGAAAAATAACATCCATTTTGTCACATCACATTGTGACAATATTAAAATTTAAAAGAAATATATATTTAAAAGAATTTATTTATTAATAATTATCTTCAATATTGAAATATTAATATTAATATTTTTTTTGTAAACAAATAAGCTATAAATAGAAATAATAAATCCTTTACCCCGAAATTTAAATGTTTTCATTCAACAGCAATAACCCTACGGGTTATGGTACATTTTCTTCACAGCAGTAACAGTAGTTACGGCAGTATATATAAATTATTTTTGATAAAAGATTTATTTTTTAAATAAAAATTAAAGGCCTTTTTTCTTTTTTATTATGAGAATTATCTATTAAATAAAAAACAAGAAAGTTTGTTCAACTTTATTCTTTTAGTGTCTCTATAACCAACTAAAAATGGTATTTCTTAGTAATATTATTTAAAAACCATAAAAAAGAAATGGGTAAATAAACACTGGTTTACATAAGATGCTTAAATAATGATAAAAAATTATTATTTTCAGCAAATTTTGCTTTTAAACAAAACATTAAAACCAGAAAACAGTTTTAAGAATTATTTATTAACTAATCAATTAATTCTTCATAGAGTCATTAAAATCAAGATTATTATTAAATTCTTCTAATTTTACTTTAACCTCGTTAAACATTTTTAAAACTTCATCATTTTCATTAGACTTATTATGTACATTATAACAACTTATTTTACTGTCAATTTCTAAAATTGTAATTTGAGTTGACGTTTTTGCATTCATGAAATTAGAATTTTGATTTAAAGCAAATAAACATTCTTTAAGTAAATTTAAAACTTTAGAGATTTCATAAAGTAAAACAGTCAAATTTTCGGATCAAGTCTGAAATTTTCCCCACAGGGGGAAAATTTCAGACTTAAAAAATTCATAGAAAATAAATAAAAAA
>LVKB01000033.1:0-15378 GCA_002087885.1 Hepatospora eriocheir
TTTTTTAATTTATTTTTTAATAAATTTATCAAAAAAATAAAAATTTTATACTTTAAATGAATGATTAAAATTAATTTTATATTTTAACTCGATTTTTAATATTTCTAAAAAATTCTTTTTTAACTCAAATATTTTATTATTTATAAAATTATATAAAATTGCTTTCCAATATAAAAAAATTGGAAGCAATTTTATATAATTCGATTCTATATTTTTAAAAAAAATTAATATTCAACTTTTAATATTTTTAAATTTTATAAAATAGAAGTGGTTTTCATAATCCGATATTTATTTTGATAATGCTAAATTACTGAGTATATGTTTTTTGACTTTTTATTTAATCAAAACATTTTTAGTAAATATGTTTGAAATTGAAAGTTTAAAAAGAAACAGGATTTAATGTTATAAAGTTCAATATTTATTTATTTTATTTTAAAAATTGATTAAATTTAAAATATTATATGATCTGTTTAGTGATAAAAAAAAGACTTTCAGGTTATATATAAATTTAACAAAAAATTTGATTCTCTTAATAATAATTACATGGTTAGCAGACATTTTATTTTAAAAGTCTTTTAGTTTTATTAATTATGAAAATCAAAGTAAGTTTTAAATAAATACCGATTATGATTTTTAAAACGTTCGATTTTCTTCACAGATGTTTTTAACAATTTTATAATTTATTTAAAATAATTGATATTTTAATAAATAATTTCAAAATCAATAATTAGTTTTAAAAACATGTTAATTTATGAAAATTAATTTCATAAAAAGATTTTAAACAAAACTTTAATATTTTCAAATTTTTTTGATGAAGTTAACTTAAGGTTTATAAAAATCTTATAAATTTTTGTAGAGTTGGTTTACGTAAAATCTCTTATATTGTATTATTTTAACAAGTTTTCTTGTTCAAAGAAATAATATTATCATTTTTTTATTATAATTAATATTTTTAAGAATAAATAACAAACTAAAATGATATATTTAATAAAAGGTTTATTATCTTTAAAATAAATAAATCTAATCTGATATATTTTTAATTATGTATTTATAAATATTAGTTATTTAAAAAAACTTTCAAATTTTAAATTAAGTTGTATTCATTATACTTGATTATAAAACTCAAAAAACGACTATTCATAATTATTTATTTACAAATATTTTAAACTATTTATAAAAATAGCTATTAAAACTTACATCAATTATATATTTATTTTACTGATAAAACGCTTATTATAAAGTGTTAAAAAACATTTTTAGTGGATGAAACTCTACAATTTTTAAATTATAAATATAACTGATTTAATAAAATAGAATTATATTAATATTTTAAATTAAAATATATTTAAAATAGATAAATATAATTAACATAAGATTCTAATATCAAAAGGATGTTTTTGAACTTTGATTTAGTTCTCTTATTGTATTTCTTGTTATTTATTAATTTTCTTTATAAAAATATTTTCTGTTTTATTTTTAATTCTTAGTATTGTTGACTCTGTACACTTCTAAATAATTTATTTTCTAAGAAATGTTTATAAACTCAAATTTTAATCTTAAAAATATTGAGTTTAAAAATGTTCTATTTATTTAATCCTTAATTTTATTAATTATAACAAATAGTAAGGAATAAAGCAAATTAAATATCATTATTTACAGACTTCATTCTATTAGACAGCATCTTTCTTGAATCACACAATATTTAATAACTATAATTAAATTTATCAGATTATATTTTTCTTATAGAATTTTTAGAATAATTAAATTTGTTTTTATATTATTCTTTCAAAAAAATTCATTTAATAAAGTAACATAAGAGATTACTGATAAAGCATTTAAAATAAGTTATTTTAAAAAATATTAACTTTCTATAGAAACTTATATACTTTTATTAAAAATTAAGTGTTATTTACTTGTTGATTTTATTCATTAAGTTAATTTCAAGATTCTCTCCCAATTTTATTCATTGCTTTAGGATTATTTGTTGTATTTTTAGACTTTTTTATATATTTTAAACATGTTTAATTCTTATTAATCTTTCAATATCTTTTTTATTATAATATTCATTTAATTTCATATTTTAAAAATCATACAAGATTCATTTTAATAATATATTATGTGTAACTTTTAAGATTCGAAAAAAAAATTAATTGAACTATTTGTATAATATTTAGATAAAATTCTTAACTGTTAATTTTTGTGTATAATATTACATAAATATAATAAGAAATTATTCTAAAAGCTAATTAAAGAATAAATTATATAAATAATAAGAATGAAACTTTTGTAATTAGAATTATTTTATTATAAGTTTTTTTGCAAAAAAGAATAACAGGAATTGAATGTAAATAACTTTAAAGATAGTCTAATAAGATTTAATTTATCTTATTTATAAATCATTATCGAAACTGTTAGTGACGTATCAAGAACTTTTTTAATTTATTTTTTTATCTAGTTATAATCTATGTTATAAGAGTGTTTTTAGTAGTGTAATCTTGTTGATCATTTATTGTACAGCTTTCAAATCTAATTTGTAAAGATTTTACACAAATTTTATAATAAAAAAATTAGCTCAAATGATATTCATCACTCAATTTTTATTTTAAAATTATTCAAAACTAATGATTTGATCTGATTTTATTTCTTTCGATCAAAATTTCAATATTGTATGATTCATGTAAATATCTAAACAATTACTTGTCTTTTACTAAAAACTTGTTGTAATTTGTACTGTATTATTCGCAATTAAATTATTTTCTTTAATTTTTAGACTTAAATTAAATATTTTATAATTTATTTATTAAATAAAAAATAAGTCAGGATGTTTTGAAAATAGATGGCTTATTTTTAAACTGATCGATTTTTATAAAACATTTTATGAATAAAAAATTTATTAAATCATTTTAAAATTTAGTTCGATTTTACAGAAAAAACAAACCTAATTTTCAAATGTTTGATTTTCAATAAATTTATAGTTTTATTTGACAATCTTTATCAATTTATCATTTGTTTAATATAATTTGAATCAAATTTAGATATAAACATTGAAATAATTTAATAAACTTTTAATCTATTTTTTAATCACTTTTTATAATTTTTGATTTTATTTTAAATATTTTTTAAATTTTTTTAATAGAAATTTTCAGACCCTATTGAATAAAAATTCGGCCTGTAAATTTAAATGTTCGATTTTCTTTACAGAATTTTTTAAGAGTTTCATAATTTATTTAAAATATTTATTTCATAAGAATTGTAATTAAAATCAGTTTAAAAACAAGTTATACATTTAATAACCATCATTTGAAAATTATTATCTTAATTAAATATTCTCTAAAAATAGAAAGTGGTCTGAAATAAACACTTTTATTTTAAATATTTAATTATAGTAATATATTTAAAAAGAACATTAATGTTTTTTATTAATTTTATATGTTGACGAAATTCTCTCACGGTTAATAAAAACGGTGATAGTTTTTGTATATTCGATTTTAATATGAGAAATTTTTTAAAATTTTAATGGTTTTAAAGAAAATTTATTTTACTGATATTTTATAATAAAAAGATCTATGTATTAGAAAAACTATTTATAATTGAACATTTGATCTTTAATATGTTTCAAAAACAAGTAAAATATTTTTCAATAATTTTAAATAGGTAATAGATCAAATTACTGTTGTAAAATACAATGATTTCTTTTAGTAGGTTTGATTCTGATATAAATTATTTTTTTAATAATGAAGTTTGAAAAAGAAAATTTATTTCACTAAAATTTTATAATGAAAAGAGAATGTATTAGAAAAACTATTTATAATTGAACATTTGATCTTTAATATGTTTCAAAAACAAGTAAAACATTTTATTATTATTTTATTAAACGCATTATTTCTATCACAGTTAAAAAAACTGTGACCAGCTATTTTAGGTTCGATATTGATATAAGTCAATTTTTTAAAAAATATAAGTTAAAAAAATTTTTTCACCGAAATCTTATAATATTATAATAAATTAGTATTAAATCAAAATCTCAGATTATTAGACTAAAAAGGGTACCGTTTCGATTGGAGCTTCACGATTGGATTGGCGCCTTAAATTATATATATATATATTTTTAGTAAAATTTTAAGAAGATTAAAAATATTCATTCAACATTCCCTACCCCTTAATGGTGTGGGTTGTCGAATAAATAAAAAAACAATAAAAAAGTTTTTTAACAATCTTTTATTGTTATTTTTAAAAAATTTTCAAAAGATCATTCTTAGAAAAGATAGTAGAAACAGAAAAAGGTAAATGTTTTTGTAACATTGAAAGGGTTGTTCGTCTCTTATTCTTTTTTTTTAAATTTCGCTTGAATCAAAATACATTAATTAATTGAGTATGACAAAGAGTATTGGGGTCAATAAAATTTTCCGAATGATTAACGACCTTAAGGTTATTAAACATATTAACCAGTTCAGAAAAAGCTTTAAAGCCATCACTGTGGATAATACTATTCTTATCCACGTGTTCAAACAGGAGGGGAAGTAGAGAATCACGATCTCTCTTTTCCACAACAAACACATTGACCTTCCTGGATCCTTCTTAAGCCATGCCAAAAATCCATGGTTCATTGACACGTTCATTATAATTAATTTTATGGTGAGCATCATCAAGACTCTCCATAAAGTCATCAAGAAGCAATCTGCCAAGGTTATACTTTCGACGACTTCTAATGTGATTCGTATATTTGTACAACATTCTCCGTTCATCCTAATTTTTCACTCATAATATAATTATGAGTTTCTAATCGGATGAAATTAGTCCAGTTAGTCACTGTATCATTCCTTTAATTCAGGTCGCAGTCATTATGTATGATACTGTTCTTTCCTCAAAATAAAGAAAAATAAGTTTTACCAACTTATGAACTGATTTTACAAGTCGTGTTCTTCCTTCTCCATAAAAAAAGGTATTTGCAAAGAGACTCTGCTCTTTACGGCACGAATTGCATCGGAGAATGAAATGAATGTCAACTCTCTTTCTAGTTCTCACAGAGTGTCTTTTGCTTTCACAAAATCAACACTGCTTTTTGGCCATGAGTTTCATGGCTTCAATAGACACTAGAGAACTTAAAAAGGCATTGTCTTCTAAAATAGTATCTAATAGTTTACTATACTGTATTAAGGGTATAAAATTTTTATTTAATAAAATTCTATAAACACAAATCTAAAAATAGGACACCAATCAAAAGAATGCGTTTTTATTTATATTATAAGAACTAATTTTTATTATTTATTGAAATAATAGATGAGTATTGTAAATAGTAATTTTTTGTTATTGTTAACTTATATTGGCTATAAAGTTTTTAATTAAAAATAATAGCTTGTTTTATAACAATAAATGATATTTTTATAAAGTTATTTTTTAACAAATGATTTGAAATTATAAAAAAGTAAATTTATAATCATTTAGATCTTATTTAACAAATAATTTATCAAATTTTAAACGACAAAAGAAACTTAAAAAGTTTCACTTTTTTTTTTAATATTTAAATTTTATTTTACTGTTCAAAAAATGATGTTTTAGTATAAATTTTAAATTTGAATATCCATTATCATCATTAAAAAACATATTTTAAATTGTTATTTGCTTTTTAATATTTTATTATTAAAAAAATTATTTGTTATTATACTTTGATTTTATAAAAAAAGGGTTTTTTTCAGCTTTTAACAATTATTGATTTTTTGTAGACATTTTACTATAATTATTTTATAAATTAATAAAATAATAAACAAATTAAGTTTGAATTAAATAAAAATTAAGATTCATTTTAAAATATTTATTTCTTTATGAAATTATTATTAAATATTAAATATTTTACAAAATTAAAAAATATCATAGAATAAGGTACTGTTAATACATAAAAACCGTTACATTTTTTTAAAATTCGATTTCTAAACAAATCATTTTTTAAATTATATTTTTACTTTAAATAATTTCAATTAAATTGATTTGAATTATATCTTGTTTAAACAGAAAGACAATTATTTTTAATATTCAATTCTTTATTAAATATTTATATTTTAATATGATAATTTTTAAAAAAATAAATTATCATGCAATTGTTCACTGGTTTAACATTAAAACTGGTAACTTTTAATAATGTTCGACTCCTGATAAGTTCATTTTTTAAAACTAACCTTTTTAATTAAAATAATTTTCATTAAATTTATTATAATTGAATCTAGTTTAAACAAAAAGAAATTTATCTTATAATATTCAATTCTTTTTAAATTCATTATTAATTTTACATATTAAAATATAAATATTTCATAAAAAAATTAAATAGTCCGACAATTGTGTACTGGTTGAACATTACAACCGGTTACTTTTAATAATGTTCGATTCCTGTTAAGTTCATTTTTTAAACTTACCTCTTAACTTTAAATAATTCTAATTAAATTGATTTGAATTATGTCAGGTTTAGCTAAAAAGAAATTTAATTTATAACATTCAATTCTTATTGAATTTATTATAAGTTTATTATTTTATTTAATATTTTAAAAAATAATATAATATATAAGAAATTGTAGCTGTGTTACTTATCAAACACTGTAACTTTTAATAATGTTCGATTCTGATTAGTATATTTTTTTAACCTACCTTTTAACTTTAAATAATTTTGTCAAATTTTTATAAAAAGACAATTATTTTAAAATATTTAGTTCTCTTTAAATTATTATTTAATATTTATATTTAAAAATAAATATTTTAAAAAAAAAGTAAATTAGAGTATGAATGGGTCATTGGTTAAAATCAAAACCAATAACTTTTTATAATGTTCGATTCCCGATAAGTTCATTTTTTTAAAACAAATTTTTTAACTTAAATAATTTTAATTAAATTTATTAAGAATTAAGTCGGTTTATACAAAAAGATAAATACTTTAATCTTTTAGTTCTTATTATATTTATTATTTAATTTGTATATTTTAATATAATTTGTCGTGCCCTGCACGGCTTATAACTTGGTTTAAAAAAAACTTTTGTTTTTCCATCTTTTATTTAATAAATTTCCTTTTTATATTTTAAGTAACCAATAGTATTATAATTGGTTAAAACCCTAAAACGTTAAAGTATATGTCAAATTAGTTGACATGAGACTTTGATACGATATAATTATTTTATAAAATAACAAAATATTTCGCGAAAGAGGTGCTAGTTTAACATAATAACTAGCTACTTTTTATAAAGTTCGATTCTGATCAGTTTATTTTTTTATCTTACCTTTTACCTTTTAATAATTTGAATTAAATTAATTATGATTTAATTCTGGTTTAAACAAAAAAAAATTATTTTTTAAATATTAATTATGCGATTATTATTTTAGAAAATAATAAAATAAAATTAATTTGAGGCTCTTTAAATATTATAAAAGGTTTCTTTGCATAAAGTTCGATTTTAATTACAACAACTTTTAAAATAAAAATTCATTTTTTTCTTCTTAATGAAATAAACATATTAAAAACATATTTATTTTATAATTAGAATAAAATTTTAATCTTCAAATCTAAAAGTATTTTTTTATTAAAAATGAAAAAAAAATAATAGAAAAAAATGTTTTTTAATTTTAAGTTTCTAAATAAAAATCACAACAAATTTAATATTAATGATGTTTTCTTTTACTTATAAACTTCTAAGCTCGCTTATTAAAAAGTTGAAGTAATTATGTTATATATCTTTATTAATTTATACAATATATATGATTATTTAATCATTTTTAGTTAATTTACCTTATTACACAATTTACTCTTTTTGTAAACCTGAATATACTTGATAAAATTTAAATACAAATTTTTATAGCAATTTTAAACAAATTTAGTTTTATTTCATAATGATTATATACGAAAAATATGTTAAGGGTCATTAACCTAAAAAAAATAAAATCACCAATCTGATATTTTTTTGTTTATTAAAACAAAAAATTAATTCATATTCTCATTTAGTTATCTTGTCTTCAATAAAAACTAAATCTGAAACACTATAATATAATATTACACCCAATACCATAACATTTCCTCCTCCATCTATAATTGTAGACAGAATAATTAATTTTTATGTTTATACTTGAGTATATTCTAAACAATTCTTGCTTTAAAGCTATTAAATATATTTAATTTTAAATAATCTGAAAAAATTATCCGTTCTAATTTATCGTTTGTTATACTTAAATAATTTCAGATAATCTAAATCTATTTTTAATATTTCATCCTCAATAACGAATTTTGACTTAATTATTTAAATGAAACTTTTGTTTTTAAATAATCAAGGAAGTGATCAATATTAATATTCAAATTAAACCTATCTAACAATTTTATTGAAAGTGGTAGAAGAATAGAATCAACATTGTGGTGTTCATCAATTAAAAACATTTTTTGGATTAATTGAATATACTATTTTCTACCAATTCATCTTTTTCTTTTAAAAGACACCATTTTTATTAAAATATACATCTTTAAACTTTATTTCTAAAATTATTTTTTATTATCAATTTGTGTTTGTAAAGACAAATTTAATGTCTTCTTCAATTAAAACCTTTTAATGATCTGAAAATGGTTTGTTAAATGAAAATTTAGTAAATTTTTACACTAAAGATATTTTTTAAAATGTATTTTTGAACACCTCTTTATTTTGAAATTTATTTTTGAAAAATATTTTATTTCATATTATGTTAATAAATTTTTAATAGAAAAAAATTTTTGTTAACTGTTCAAAATTACATTATTTCACTATGAGTAATAAAACTAATATGTTTATTTTTTTAAAGTATGTTTTTACTTTGAAATTTTTTTTAAGAATTATAAATTAATTCGATTCATACTAAAACAAGATTTATTTTTAAGATATTTAATTCTCAATGAATTTATTATGAAATTTTATTCAAATTTAAATATTTTAGAAAATAATTAATAAAAGTGTACTAAGGCTTCTTTAAACATCAAAGAGGGTTCCTTTTTATAAAGTTCAATTATCAATCAGTATTTTTCTTAATCTTTGTGCCAATCCTATTACTCACAAAATCTTTATTATCTCTATAATTTGTATCCTTCATTAAACTGTAATTTATTACATTTTTCTTTTAAAGTATTTTCTGAAAGAATAACATTTCTTTTTTTTAGATTCAAGCACTTTGTCTTTAAATTAAAAAAAAACAAGTATGTAATTTAACATCAATTTTTGCTTTTTATAGTTTAATTCACAATTAAATTATTTTTTTGATATTTTTTAATTAATTCAAACAAGTAATAAAAAGATTTAATTTAGATTTACAATTGAATCTATTTAATTTTTTTTATTACTCACTAAAGTTGTTTTTAATACTTTTAAACACAAATTAATTGGTACAAATTTTAGTAATTTAGAGCAAATTATTCAAGTTGTCAATATTAAGTATTTTATTTAAAATTTAGGTTTTTAAGAAAATTTTATAAAAGTTTTCTGAAGAGTTTGAAAACATTAAATTCATTACAAAAATTAAGCTTTTTTATTAACTTTTTTAGAGTTAAAATACTTTTATTTTTATTTCTAGATTTATTCTTAGATCAACTATAGTTGTGTTACATCATTTTCATTCATAATTTTTAAATAATCACTAGTAAATCTTTCAACATTACTAATTCGGTAGACTAAATTAAAAAAGTTTCTTTTTTTAAAAATTTGATAATAATAAAGAGACAATTTAATTTTTTTTAATTTAAATCTATTCAAATCACAATTTTTGTAAAAACATATTTGTTTAATTTTATAATTTATTTCTTAATTAATTCATTTTCTTGACAACACCTTCATGCTTTTCATTAGGCTTAGTTATCTGCTCTAAAGAATTAAGATAATTTTTTTTATTAAGTATTCCTCTTTAAAAACTTGTTTATGTCATTTCTCTTAACAGATTCTTTTCTTGTTAATAAATGATTTTTTTTCATATAAAAGTTTAAACTTTGTATATCTTCTTGGATTAATTTTTTTATAAAATTAAATTTCTAATAATTCATCCTATTCTTTTCATCTGTAAATAATAAAGATAAGTTAAAAATTATTATCTGATTCCTTTCGTTTTATAACCCATTACTCTTTTATATATAATGTGTTAAATTTCACATACACACATATTTTTTCTGCTATTTTTTATATGATTTGTTTGTATACTCAAGTTCACAATACTTTCGTATTTTTTGTTGTGATACTTGTTAAGTAAATACTTCCAATAAAAATTTTTATACTTTAGAAGATATTTTAAAAACTTTTTATTTTTAATATTAAGTGATTTCACTGGTAGTTCTAGTCAAAGTATCCATACAATCCATGCCAATTATTAGAAAAACTAGTTACGAATTAAGAGCTATATTTTAAACTTTTAATTTAATTATGAGCTACAAGTTAAAAACATTAACTCAATACCTTCTTAATTAACACTTAACTAAATTTCTAAAAGAATTTTTTTTGTAATTGAAATATTGTTACATTCTTCTTCCTTCTAGATACTAATTTCAAATATAAAATAAGATAAGTTTGTTATTTATCTTTCAGTTTTGCCTTGTGGTTCTCGTGTATTCATAAAAAATATTAGTGGTTTATGATTAACTCTAATGTTAAATGGTATAAATAGGTAATATTTTACACTACAACTAAACCAAATACTTCCTTATATTTAATACTTTAGTTAACTTCTATACCTCTTAATTGTCTACTAAAAACATTACAATTATTTCATCTTTCTTAACTCCATATTTTAAAACTGCTTTTATTCTTTTATTTTTACATTTGTTTCTAAAATTATGAATAGTTAAGTTTTGGCGTATTAAAATCATATTTTTATAAAATTTTTATACCAGTTCTTCTATTTTTTGTCTTACAATTTTTTTCAGTTTTTCTTTCTTAACTACCATGTCACAAAGAATTTGAGTTTTTTTACAAAATTCTTTACGAAATCCCTGTTGTAAAATAAAATTTAAATTTTAGTTTCAATTTTTTTTACATTACAAAAATTTCTTCTTCATTTTATCTAAAAATATTTTTCCATTAGTTATTTTAAATTTTAAAAAATTGATTTCTTTTTATCAGAATCACACATATTATTATTTTATGTAGTTTATATTTAACCAGTCTCATTAATATCTCTCTTATTACAATATAATGTCGTATCTTTTTTTAGTTAAAAGTATGATATCATTATATATTAAAAATATATCTTTAGTATAACTTTCTTTAAGAAAATACATATCAAATCTTGAAAGTAGGAAAGTTAATTTTATTGTTTAAATGACATATTTCTATATTGTAACTATCAACTGATCTAGAAATTTTAGCTATTGATTTTTATTATTTAATCATTGAAACATCATGGTAACTTCTTAAAAATATTAGATATGAATGTATCAGTGGTATTAAACACGTAATAATATTAGGATTAATTTATTTTTTCTCATAAAAAAATAGAATATTAAAAAAACAACTAAAATCAATGAAAAAACATAATATAACAATTTTTCATAAATTTTTAATCAATGAATTATTAGTATATGATGATATTAGAAGCACTATTATGTAAAGGAAATAAAAAATTTAAAAGCTCTGTTTGCTAAAATTGTTTTTAAAAAGTATGTAAAGTGTGTATCTTTTCAACAAGATATGAAACAATATAGTTTAGAAATAAAGATAGAATAGTATTTAGAGTCTTCAACAATAGGCGCGATTGTTTTAGCAAATACATTTTTTCACTGAGCCATTTTTATCAAGTTTCAACGTATATCTTGGTAGTATACTGCATATATTTTATAAGAGATTGATCAACCAAATTTAAGTAAAGATTAAGTTAGAGGTGAACTTTAGAAGAAAGATAATTATAAAAATAATTGATTTCTTTAAATGCAGTGTTCAAAACATACTATAGAAAACCTACTTTGACTTGTAGTTAATAATCTGATTGTTCAACGGATAAAAATTTATTTAGATACAAACAATAATACCACTGCTATAGACAGCCATTAAAACAAATCTTGATATCTGGTTTTTAAAGTGTGTCATTCACCTCTACTAAAATTTCGTTACATATTGTGTCTAAAAGGATTTGCTTTACGCTTTCACTAATAATCAAAAGTGTTTGTTTTGAAGAAAATGTAATTCATTTTAATGAATGCTATATTTATACACGCATTGGTAATAGTTATTTGCGATTTTTCAATTTCAGTGTTAATCACAGTGGAGCATTTGTAAATCGTGTTACTAGTGTTATTACTAAGAATATAAAATGTGAATAAATTAAATGCAAATATGTGCTTAAAATACACAATAATAATGTATTTGTTAATAAAAATTTTGAAGATTTTTTAATTTTATCGAAGTTTTAATAAATTAAGTTTTACTATTTTATTTTTGTTAATTTTTTTAAGGAAAAAAGAACTTGATTCAAATTGTTTATATCATCTAGTTATGAATTTTTTATTTATGAGACTCAACAATTGGCGATATATTGTTGATCGTATTGTTATCTAGTTTTTAAATCTAATTTGTAAAGATTTTACACAAAATTTATAATCAAAAAATTATTTCAGAAAAAAAATTACATCAAACAGACTTTATAATATAGCTTTGTTTTAAAATTACGTCAAAACTAATAATTATATCAAATTTTACTTCTTTCGATGCAATTTTCAATATTTAAAATTTAAAGAAAAGTTTTATTATTATAAAATCTAACAATATACGAACTTCCAGTTTAAAAGAAGTTTTGATAACATTTTCAAATAGTTTAATTTTTAATTTTATATAAAATTTAGATTAACTTTAAATATTGTATGATTTATGTGAATATCTAAGCAATTACTTGATTTTTACTTAAAACTTGTTGTAATTTGTAATGTTTTATTTTCAATAATTCTATTTTTGATTTTCAAATTTAAATTAAATAATTTATAATTTATTTATTTAATCTGAAATGAATCATCGTGTTTATAAAAAAGTGGAGATTTTTTTGTAATGTTCAAATTTAAAAATCATTTAATGAATCTAAAAATTGTTAAAACATATATGATATGTTCAAGTTTATACAAAAACAAACTTTAATTTGAAAATGTTTGATTTTCATAAAATTTATTGTTTTATTTGGACAAACTTTTATTATTTCATCATATGTTAAATATAATTTGAATCAAATTTAGGTATAAACCTGATTTCTATTAACAACAGGTTTATTATATATAAGATTGCGACATTCTTTTGATTGGTGCCCTATTTTCTGATTGTCGCCACATAAAATTAAATAAAAAATTTTTATCAGTTTAAACATATGAATAAGAAAAGTGTCATTGTCTCATATGAGTGGAAAGCAAACAATGGTCTAAACTCTTATTTTCATGACTTCAATGTTGTAAATCATAGTGAGAATTTTACAGACCAAACTACTAGTTGCAATATCCAGTTAATTGAGAGTGTATGGAGCCATGTGAAGCTCGAAATAAAGAAAAATAAAAGAAGGACTGTTATTTCTCTCTTATAAATTTATAAAAGATTTTTTTTTGCATTTATTACTAACATAAAGGATTGGTGTTTGAAGAATTTATAAAGTTCATGATGAAGAATTTTTTATAAATTTTATTAACTTTTTCATTTTCTCAACAACCCCAACCTCTATCCCTTGAGGTAGGGGTTGTTGTGAAACAATCTAATTGACGGATTAAATTTAAAAAATGGGACGCTATCATAAAATATGGCACCAATCAAAACAGTGCTAAGATTGCTTTAAATATTTTAAAAGTTTTATAATTAAAAAAATAGGGTATAATTTAGATAAAAAAATACTCTAATTTTAAAAGTTCCAATAGATTTTTATTATCATTTTTGATTTCATTTTAAATATTTTTTTGATTTTTTTAGTAGTAAGTTTATTGGCTCTGTTTTACATAAAACATGGCCTTTAAATTTTAAATGTTCGATTTTTTTTCAGAAATTTCTAAGAGTTATATAATTTGTTAAAAATACTTATTTAGTAAGAATTATAATTAAATATCAGTTTAAAAATAACTTGTATATCTTTGTGATGCGTTGAATATATCCAATTAAATATTCTTAGTAGTTTCAAATTAATTAATAGACTTAAAAATTTTTAAATTTTTTCAATGAATAAAATGATAATTTTACTAGCTATAAAATAATTAATAAATGAAGCAGTTATCTTAAGAAAGAGATGTGTTGATATGGCATCTCTTTTATTATGTCTGTTCTTCAATGCACCTCATACGAAATGACAATCATTAAAAAGATTTTTTATTAATCTATAAATATTATTTATATTAATTAAATATTTACAAAAAATGAAAACTGGTTAAAAAACATTATTTTTTAATATTTTAATATATTAAAAAACAACTTTAAATATATTTAAAAAATTTTATATAGAGCGAAAAATACACCTTAGTTTATAAAAATAATACTATTTTTTGATGGGTCGAATTTCATATAAAGCGTTTTTAATAATTTAAAATTTGAATAATAAAACACACTTTTATAAAATTTTATAATTAAATAAGAACTGTATTATAAAACTTTTTCTATTTTTTAATATTAAAATATTAAATATTTTATTATCAATTAATTAGTATGAAAATGTAACACCAGTTAATAAAAACTGGTATTAATTTTTGTATATTCGATTTTAATATAAACATTTTTAATATTTTAAGGTTTTATAAATGAAACTCTTTTTAATAAAATATTAGTATATTGATTTACTCTACAGATACGACTAGTGATGATATAATATGTGTTCAAAAACTATATTATATTTGTATTTGTTTGTTGTTAATGGTATTTAGTAACTTTTATATTCAAATATTTTTAAATTTTTATAACAATTTGTTTTTGTAATTATTTTAAAAAAAATTTATTTATAAAAACATCAGCACTATAATTAGTAGAAATGAGGAGAGGTTTAAAATTTTTTTTTAATTTTAAATATAAAAAAATCAACTTTAAATATTTTCTCATGATTTTATAGATCAGAAGAATTAATTTATTGTTAACAAAAATAAAAGGTAATTTTTGATGGTTTGGTTTTAATATAAGACGTTTTAAAATATTTTAAAGATGAAAAAAGGATTATTTTACCACAATTTCATAGATTAATAGTGAGAGGTTTAAAAAACTTTTTCTATTTTAAAACATTCAATTATGACGTGAAATCTACAGTTAGATATGAATTTATTTAAAATTTAAATGTTAATGTTTTGTTTGTACATATCAGAATCGTAGTTGCTGTCTATTTTTAAATCTATTTTTTTGTTTGTTTATCTTTTTACTTATTGTAGTTTATCAATTATAAAATTTGTAATATTGAGATCATGACAGAAAA
>LVKB01000063.1:0-13620 GCA_002087885.1 Hepatospora eriocheir
TTTTCTATTAAAATTAATGTGATTTCCAAAATAAAAAACAAATTAAAAATTTTTATAAAAATGATAGAGGTGGGATTCGAACCCACGACTCATAAAGAGACCTGTGTAGCAAACAGGCGGATTAACCACTCTCCCACTCTACCCCAATTATACAATTTTTTAAAGTTTACATATAATAAAACAAGAAATTTTATAAAAACAAAATCTTTTAAATACTACTATTGAATGATTAAAAATATAACTGTAATTGTTGCACATATTGATCACGGCAAAACAACATTAGTAGATAGCTTTTTAGCAAGTAAAAACTATATTCCATCAACACTAGCCGGTGAAATGAGATATTTAGATTCTCGAGAAGACGAACAACTTAGAGGTATTACTCTTAAAAATAGTTTTTTAGAGATAGAGGGTGAGTATTATATAGATACACCAGGGCATGTAGATTTTGGCGCATTGATTCATTCTGCATCATTTTTAGCTGATAATTTTATTTTAGTGATAGACATTGCAGAGGGTATAATGCCTCGTACAGTTTCACTTATCAAATTTATTGATAAAAATAAAACAGTTTTAATTTTGAATAAGGCAGACAAGGCAGTTGAGTATTCTGAAATTGAATCATTGGTTTATCAGATTAATAATCTTGTTGGAGAAGAAGTGTTCCAGTGGAGTAAAAACAACATAGTATTGTGTACAGCTAAAAATTGTGGTGCAGTTAACTTTAATTATTTTAAAGCAAGTAAGAAAAACACACTTAAAAATGCCTACAAGGCTTTTCAATTGTTGTATAAAAAAATAATTGATGGAGATACAGAAAAATTGAAAGAAAAGTATAAAATTAAGGTTAATACATTAAAAAATTATTTTTCTGTAATATTTCCTGTAAGTTCAACTATAAACAATTCTATTTCTTGCCTAATGAATGTTGATAGAGATCCTTTTGAATTTATTATTGAAAAAGAATTTAAAGGTACAATTTACGGAATTACAACATATTGCCTGTTAAAGAAACAAACGAGTCTTAAAAGGCAAAATGTAGTTTTTGTGACTAGAATATTCAATAAGCTAAAAACAGGTGAATGTGTATTTTGTTGTACAAGTAACGGTTATAAAAAGGTTGAAGTTGAAAAAATTTTTAATTTTACAGGGGAAGATTTAATAGAAACTAATGAAGCAATGCCAAATACTTTAGTGTGTTTAAAAGGTGATTTTTTAAAAGACTCACTATTAACTAGCTTAGAATGTCATAAAAAACCGTTAAAAAATCTGTTTCCGTTATACTTAGCTAAAATAAGATTAAAAGATCTATCAAACGAAAATTTAGAAAAATTTAAAGAATCATTAAAAACATTGGGACTTTTAGAACACTCACTTAAAGTTCACAAAAACAGATACAATGAATTTGAAATTAAATGCTGTGGAATTGTTCAATTTGAAAAAATTTGTGAGGATTTAAGAAATAACGATTTAGAATTTTCAATCATTTCTGACTGTAAAAAATTTAAAGAATTTGCTAGGAATACTGCTTATAAAAAATTCATAACCGACAATTATGATTTTTTAATAAATGTTGAGCCATCAGATGAATTAGAAGTGCATGTATCAAGTGGATATGGAGTAGCTTATAGTGCTTTGAAAGTGTTTGTTAATGAAGGTCCTTTAATAAGAGAAAGTATAATTAAAACAAAAATAACCATAGAAATCAAGAGAGGATCATCAGTTTCACTTTTTGGAATACTTAAACAAGCACTTACTGAAACATTCTTAGAATCAAACCCATCAATTTGTCCACTTTATTATGACACTAAAATTTATATAACTACTCAATACTTAGGAAATATTTATACACTACTACCTAAGCTATACTACGTTATAAAAGAGGAAGTTTATGATGAAGAGAACGACTTTTTCATTATTTACTGTAAAATACCACAATTTTTATTTAAGGAAGCAGTTGATCAAATCTATACACAAAGTAAAGGAACTGCTTATTTAGAAGGAATTGAAGATGATTTTTTAATAACAGAGTATAATTTTAGTGAGTACATAACAACCATTCTTAAAGATAAAGGTCTTTATAAAGAAGAAAAAATAGTTGAAGATGCCTCTAAACAAAGAACAATGCGAATGTAAATAAATTTTTAAAAATTTACCCATAAAATTTATGTCAATTACTTTAATAGCAAAGACTATTTTATCTGAAATAAATAAAGTTATTAGTGAAATAAATGCTAACAATGGAACAAGTGATGATTTTAAAGAATTAATCACTGAAATAAATATTTTAACGGAAAAATTAAAAGACTCTGAGACAAATGTTCGAAATTTATTTGAGTTAATTGAACAAGAAAATAAAACACCGGATGATGCAATTTATATTACTGAAAATAACCAATTAAGATACATCATTCCTTATAACATTATTAAACCTCACATACCAGAAATTAATAAACTTGAAAGTAATTGTAATTGTCAAAAGGAGCATTCATTTAGGTTTGAAAATTTAAGTGATTGTGTTGTTATAAAAGATGAAAATATGTTAATTGAGATAGATTCACAGTTAGAAACGGTGTTTATAGAAATATTCGGTCATTATTATAGAACTTATAATCCTTTTATATGCTGGATGACTTTATTGGATATAAAAGGAAAATTGTATATTGTTGATGTGTTGAAATTTAGGATGATTTTGCCTAAATTACGGTTGTTAAATTGTGGTGTTGATAAAATAATTCATTGTAGAGAATGTGTTAGATATCTTGAAAGAGATTTTGGTAAAATTGGATGCTATATAAATTTACCAAGAGAAATTAAATGTGATGTTTCACTATTTGATTATAGAATACGACCTTTAAATGATATTTTTATTAATTTGATGAAAAGTTCAGTAAACGATAACGTTTTTGAATTAAATTCTAATATCTCTTTTGAAAAATATCAAGGATTAGAAGAAAAGTCAATTGATGATATGATTGATGATTTTAATGATAAATTAGATATTAATTATAAAATTGATAATCTTGATAAAGTACTTCAATTTAGAGAATTTTTAGCAAAAGAATCAAATGAAAGTCAAGAATTTGTAATGACTGATATGCAGGTTTTAACATTTATAGAATCTAAACCTAAAACAGTTAAAGACTTTTCTGTTTTATTTCCAAGAATTTCACATGTTTTACGATTGCATGCAACTGATTTAATTTTGATTGGATCACGGAAATCAACTGGTTTTTCTATGAAAAATCTTAAAAGTAATGAAAATTTGTTAAAAAATCAAAATGACTTTTTTGAAAAAAGTTTTAAGGAAAGATTAGACGAGTTTAATATAGAAAATAAATTGAAAGAAAGATACAATTGGGATAAAAAAAGAAAACATTAAAATAAAATCTTTATTAGAATCTAGTTTTAATTACCTCACTAAGATAATTATTTATTTCATGATTTGAATGAAGATCCATACTATCAATTATTTGTGTGAGTTTATCACGATCCCAGATGTTGTTGTAATAAGCCATAAACAGGAGTCTTGCTTCTGTTGTCTTATCAGCAAATTCAATAATATTATTGTTCAGATATTTACCACCCTTAATAAGATTATGAAGTGCAAGTTTAGCAAACAAGGAATGTCTACTAAAATTTTTCTCAAGTATTTTTATCATTCCATCTAAATCACTACACCTAAATAACTGTAACAGGCACATTTCTAAATAAACCTCATTAGTTGTTTTCAAGTTACATAAAACTTCTGCTTTAATTAGTGATTCTATTTGAAGATTCATTTCATCAATTGAAAAAAATAATAAGAATTTCTCTAATTGAGAAGCTTTCTTAAAATTCTTTAAAAAATAAGAAGAGTTCTTACAGTTGAATTCAGTTAAAACTGTTGGGTTTCTTACTTTATAATTAAATTGCTTATCACTATCAACAATCTTCAAATAACCAATTAATTCATCAATATCAACTAAATTAGTAATTAGATAGTTAACATCTTTTTCATAATCTAACTTACAAACTATCTTAGTTTTAATATAATTAATTACCCCACTACTTGCATAACTTTTCGTCAATATAAATTGTTGATTATCCTGTCCTTGTTTATAGAAAGTTGAGTAAATTAATTGTTTAGAAAATATCAAAAAGAAATCTTCATTAACTAAGTCCTGGTCATCATAAACATAAAGAGTATCAACAGCAGAATTCTCTTCCTTTTCTTGTTTAATCAAAATTCTCACTCTTGAAATGTTATCGTCTAATATTTTAGAATAAAGTTTTAATATTACTGGTTGAATATCTCTATTCTTTTCTAACAGTCCATTAAAATAAATACAGTTAATTATTACAAATTCTCCTACTTCTCTTGTGTAACATTCATTCAACCAAGTAATTCCTTCTTTGATATCTTCAGAAATTCTATTTAAAACTTCTTTCCTAATATAGAAACTAAAATCTGTAAATAGTCTTGCGTATTTAAAGAAATTTAAATTTGGATAGGAAATAATCAAATTAATAAGAATAATATCATCAACTGCCACGTTATTTCTTATTTGATAATTGATTAATTCTTCAATCATTTTAGAATTTTTTAAACATGCATTCCTTATTGAACTAGAACACATCTTTAACATGTTTGTTGACACACTACCACTTAAACATTCCTTCATAGTTTTAAAATCTTCTGATTTTAAAGCCAACATTTTGTAATCATCAACCGGCTCATCAACTGTTAAATACGGTGATCCAATTGAATAACCATTTTCTAGTAACTTTTTCTCGCCTACTTGTCTCTTCTCATACAAATTAATAAATTTGATTACACTTGGTAATAAAATAAACGATTTTCTATCTAATTCCTCTTGAATTTCTTTTTTACAGTTAATATTTAACTGAATGAAAATTTCTTTTTCTACTAAAAATTCACTTAAAATGTCATAAGTAACAGCTTTAATTTCAGGGGTAGAAGGGTATTTTAACACATCTTGTAATATTCCAATAAACTTAAGACAAACCTCTTTCTTAAATTTAACAATCTTACTAACTGTCAGTAAAACCAAATGAATTAATTCTTGATCTTCGGGTTTAATTGCTTTTTCTTTAACCTTTGAATATTGAACAAAGTTATTAAGTGCGGTTGTTAATTTCCTGTAATAATGATTTAACTTTTGATAAGCAATTGTTGTGGATTTTTCATCATGAATAAGTGTGCTTATAAATCCAATGTATTCATTGCTGTTATCATATTTAATTTCAAGTAAATCATCATGAGGTTGATTATTAATTAAAAAGAATATCTTAAATATAATTCTTTTTGTTTTAATATCTGTTTCTTCCTTTAATTTAGGCACTAAATTACTAATAATTTTTTCTTTAACACACGATCTCATACTTCTCTGATATGTTTCAATAACCTTAACTAAATGATCTTTTAGTTCTAATTGATTTAAAAGTGTCAATTCATAACACTTAAAAGATGATCTAATGATAGGTGTAAAATTAATAGAAAACTCATCTGGTAACATCTTTTCAGTTACAAAAGTTTCAAGCTTTTGATTGGTATAATTAACTTTATATACAATATCTACTATTAACTCAAATATATTCCTTTTCATTGTATTGACTTTAGAAAGAGTATTTATATCTGTAGGGTTATTAGGATTTATATACAGTAAATCTAAAACTGCATCATAAAGAGTGTTTGGGTTGTTAAGCTTATGTTCTATTAAATTCTTAACAGCTGATACCAGGATTTCTTTCCTAACCATGATACTTTCAACCTTCTCAGAATCAGCTGTAGATAAACTACCAACATCCTCTTTCAACAGTTTAATAAGTCTTTCTGTGTCTTCTTCTGTATAAAGTTCTGGATTTGTTAATAACCTATTAGCAAATGTTTGATCAGTCTCTTTTATCTCTCGTGTGTTCATATGGGCATAAAATAAAATAAAATAATAAATTTAATCATAAACGCTAAATAATTCTTTAACATCCTTTTCATTAACATTAAAAGCATTACTAATAAAATGAGTGTCAATGTTTTCTTTATCTTTAATAAAATAAAGGATGTCCTTTTTAATTTTACTGTTCATTGGGCATTTAAATAAACTACAGTTTATAAATAATTTTGGATCTAAAAGTGTTTCACATGGAATATCAGTTGTACTAAAATAAGGTTTCTGTGTATTTCTCTTAATAAAAGCTACCTCTTCTTCTGAGTCATTAGCTTCATCTAATAAATTATCTTCTTCTTTATTAACTACCAAATCTTTTTCTTCACTCTCAGTATTATAAATTGACTCATCAATTGATTGAATATCATTAGAAAATTCATATTGATCACTGTTATCATTATAATCCAATACTTGAGGTATAGGTTTATATGATTTTACATGCATAGACACTGATTTATATTCTTCACTTTCTGGTTTTAAAATCTTAGAAGAAATAATTGTTAAAGTCTTTTTGATGTTAAATCCATTCTTGATTTCTTTTCTAATTACTTTTGGAGTATCATAAAAATGAAATATTTGATATTTTATAGGTCCTTTGTTACGAGGAAATTCATAATTACAGGATTTCATTATATTGAATTTAAGATTTGGATCTGGTTGTGATGATGGTATTGATTCACGTTTACAAAAAGAAAGTCTATTAATTTTTTTCTTATCATTTTGTGGTCGTTTGTTTCCCAGAACATCTTTGTTTCTATTACGAGCATTCATTATTTTAGAACTTAAACTTTCTGATTTAAATGTAATTTTATCTGTTTCCTCTTCCTGTTTGTTAAGTTTATCTTCTTCTCCTTCTTTTAAATCGTTGTTAATTGTAAATTTATTTTCATTGTTTTCTATTGAACTGTCATTCATTATTTTGTATTTTCTGTTTGATTTTTTTATAAAATTAATACTTTTATGTTTTATTGTTTCTATTAAATAACATTTTTATTTTAATGAAAGTAGAGTTAATTTTAATAAAATAAGAAGTTTGAATGTGGATTATTAACTTATTTTTAAAAACCTGATAATGTGCTTTAAATAAAAACATTTGCTTTTTAAATTGATGTGTGTTTTATAAAAAAGAAAATCAATTAAATTTAAAAAAATAAAAAGCGGGATGTAAAAATAAAAATTTATTAATAATATAAATATTAATTACGTTAGTTGCTCTATTGGGTTGTCTTAACCCTTTTCACCAGTTTCAATCATTATCTTCTTAACAGTTATTAAAACAAATTTGGTAAATATAAATTTATTTACAATTAAATAATCTCTTAAAAATATTAAAATCAACTATTTCATTTCATAACAATAAGATTTAAATACATTTAAACTATTGTTTGTTTTATTCTTAAATTGTTACGTTTAATTTTTAGGAATAAAAAACAAATAAATTTATAATATTTTTAATTTTGTTGTTAAAAAATCATAGAATTGGCTGAATTAAAAAACATTTAATTTTTATAGCTTCACATTCTATAATTTTCTTTAAACAATATTTATGTAAATTGTTGTTATTGAAAGTAATAAATTCTTTAATACATAAATTAATCAGATTTAACAACTTAAATAACTTATTTGACTAAAAAGAATTATATTTAAATTAGTTAAATAAGATTCAATTAATTTTTATAAAAAATTAGTTTGTTGATTACAATACAATTATTTAAATAATTAATATCTTAGGTTTATCTTATTTTCTATTATAATATTTTAATTAGATAATATTATAGGAGTGATGTTATTGATATAATAATTTTTTTCGTTTTTAAATTTATAATAGTAATACTGATTAATAACGATCAATTATTGTTTACTTTAATAGTTTTATCTTTAAAAACACTAATTTCTTAAAATCTTTTTGATTTATTAAAAAAATTATTATAGACATTATTGTAATTTAAAATTTATTTAAATACATAAAGAGTATATGTAAATTATATCTTGTTCTAACTCTATACTAATTATGTTAAGTATTATCTGTTTATTGTTTTTATGTTATCTGTTTTTTTTTCTTTAAAATCTTTTGATTAACTTATTTAAAATTAAATGTTCTAAACAAATTTTCTTTATTAGTTCATTAAAAACACAATTGCTTTATAGATACCTCTGTTAAAAGTAATATGAAGATGTTTTTATGTTGTGTTTTGTAAAAAAGTTTTTTATACCCTGGGTGTTACGTTATATAAACATGATATAAAAATTAATTAAGCGAATAGTCTTAGATTGGTTTAAATGTCTCAAAGTTGTTATTTTTTATAATTTAATCCTAAAAATTTTATTTTAAAACACTTTAATAGTATAAAAACATCATTAATTATTGATTGTATGATATTTAAATAGTAAAATTTACAAATTAGAACTATTTAAATCTTTGATAAGACTTTTAAACAATTATATTTAATTTATAAAAAAATCATTTATTTAGAAATATTTTTTTACCTATGAAAATAACGATTAAAATTGACAAGATAAGATGATGATTATATTGATGAACATAGGGCAAGTGGTAATAGAGAAATATCTCAGAGAAAATTAGTTATGGTGGATTGAATAAATTTGTTTTTATTAATCCTTTTTTATTACAGCAAAAATAATGATTAATTAAAATAATTTATCATAAGATATGTTCTTTTAATACTAAATAATCATAATTTTATGATAATGTAAAGATGAATGTATATTATATTAGAAAGATAGTTGTGGTTATACAACATTTATAAAGAATAAATAAATCATTTAAGATCAAAAATATTTTTTAATTGAAAATAATTAACTATTAAATCAATTTTTTTCTTAAAAGTAATTCTTACTTTGTCGTAAAATCCTAAAACTAGTTGTTGAGTTAGTTACCAAAAGAGGGTTTTTATTTAATAAAAAATTTTTAACCCATAAGAGTTATTAATACTGAGACAGAGAGATATGGATTATATGATACAAGACAATGACAGTAAAATTAAATCTTAAACATCAAAGATATATCAGATAGTAATAAACTTGTTTATTCATCTTCTATCAATTTTGCAATTTCTTTAATTTTCAATAAAATAAATATAATATAAGTAAAATTTAAAATAATAAATCAATTTTATCAAATAAGTTAAAAATCACATCAGTGAAACACTAATATATAAAAATATTAATACAAAAGATAATTTTAATAATTTTATTGATTTACAGAAGATAAAAAATAGAAATAGAAAGCCTATCAACAAAATACTTATATAATCTTTGTTTCAGATAAAACTGTCAATACAGTTGATTTATTAAGGAAATAAAAAATTTAAAAGGAATATTTTTTAACCCTCATCTTTTAATAAATTACATATGATCAGCAATTACTTACAAGATAAACAAGAACTAGAGAGTCAACGTGAAAAAGAAAGATTAAAATACACTTGGAATCAAGTAAAGAAGGAGTTGAAGGCTGGAGTAGAACCCACAGAAATAAAACCAATTGTTCATAAAATTAAAACACAGTCAATACAGTTAACATTCAGTAATCTTAATGTTATAACAGATAAAGGGAAGTTTTTAGTAAAAGGAGTAGCAGGTACAGTTAAACCAGGAAAAATTGTTGGTTTATTAGGACCATTAGGTTGTGGTAAAACAACATTAATGAATGCTATAACAGGATTAATTGATAAAAATTTAACTGTAAGTGGTAAAATTTTATTAAATAACGAATTGATTAATTCAGACCATCAATCAAATTTAATTGCTTATTATGAACATAAAATACCAGAGTATGAAAATATACCAGTAATTACACAAGTTGAGTATACAGCAAGTCTATACAATAAAAACTCAAGGGAAGCAGCTAGTGGTGTTATTAATGAATTTTATTTGACAAAAGAGAAAGAAAAAGAATATCAGAGTTGTTCAAAAGATCAACAGATGAGAATATCAATGGCAACAAATTTAACTACCAAAGCATCTATTTACATACTTGATGAACCGTTAACTGGTTTAGATAGTTTCTTAACACATAAAGTACTTGATGCAATTAAAAAGTTGTCTGTTTTAGATAAAACAATTCTTTTATCAGTTCATCAACCATCAGAAAGTATATTTAATCAATTTGATGAGTTTATTTTAATGACTAATGGCAGTATTGTATTTCAAGGAACAAAAGATGAAGCAATTAAGTATTTTGCATCAATAGGATTTATTAATGAACAAAAGTTAATGTTATATTCAGATTTCTTTTTAAAAATAATCACTTTAGAAAAAGATTTTTCAGATACTCTGACTATTGATGCAAAGAAAAAGTATAATTTACTTGTCATGAGTTGGAGATTTAATCTAAAAGAATTGAAAATTGAATACACTGAACCTATTAAAACTAAATTTAAAAATTCTCAATGATAAAAAAAGCTGCAACCATGTTAATGTGCAACTTATATAGTTTTTATTTCTTTTTTAACATTCTTTTAATAATCATTCCTAACATTTATAGTTTTTTAAGCAGTAAAGTTGTTGAAAATGTTCAACTTACAAGAGAATTAAAAAAATATATATCATCAGATTCTGATTTAAATAAGAATTATAAAAATTACCTTAAAAAAAAGATGTTATGTTTAAATCTTAAATATCATCTTTATAGTAATATATATGATATTATTGGTTTAAATAAACCATACAAATCTTTATGGAATGAAAATCCTATTTTAGTTATTTGCTCATTGTTATTTTACAGGTTTTTTTTCTTAAGTCTATTTGAATTTAAATTATTTTATAAATCAATTGAGAAACACAAAGCTGAATACAGGAAAGGATATTTTGGGGTTGTTGGATATTTACTTGCAAGTTATTTAATTTCAATTAGAGAGTTTACTCTTATGATTATTTGTGATATTATCACTTTTATATATTTCACTAGAAATCTGAAGATGTTATCAGTCCTTATAATTTTTTATTTATTAACACTTAATTTTATTTATTTAATCTGTTTAGGTTTATCAATATCATTTAATACAGTGAAATTTTATTTATTATCAGGAATAATCAAATTTATACTTTCAAGTATTCTTATTTACTTCAATAGTATATTAAATAGGATTATTTGGAGAGCATGTACTTTTGATTTAAGAGATAATATTTTACATTCTCCAAGATTAGTAAAAATTCGTAGGTTATTTGTACCTTTTAATCTGCTCTCTGATTATACTTTTTCTATGAAACATTTTATGTTCTGCTTACTAATGCTAGCATGCCTTAATTTACTTATTATTTACTCGACGTTATATAAGTTAAAAAAGGTTTTAAAGGGTGGTTATGGGAAGTTTAATTTAAAACTTAATTAAAATTTATCTTTCAATTTATATAACTTTTACTTGTGTTTTAAATAAACTATTTTAGTTTTTTTAAAAGAATTTTGTAAATAAAAAACCATTTGTATATTTTAATAGAAAGATTTTTTACTATTCAATATATGAGAATGTAAGTTTGATAAAAATAAATGAATTAACATAATAAAAAGTTTTATTAAAAACTATCAATTACGTAATATTTATAAGTCATTTTATGTTTTTTTTCTTAAATTATATTTTGTAAAGTGAATCAAATAATGTTTTAATAATTTTAGAGAAAAAACATAAACAAAGTTTATTTCTTAACCTATGATAAACTTTTAATACTAAAAGACAAAAGTTTTCTATAGTGTTTGATCACTAATTATCAACATTTTTTTATTAATTATAATTATCGTAACTTACTTTTATCTTTTTCGGTTAGTTTAGAAAATCAACTTTTTTAATTTACATTTAAGGAATTTAAATTTTTATTATACAATTATAAAAAGTAAATTTGCTGAATACTAAATTTTCTAAATCAATTAAAAGTTTTTTGATTATGTTATACTTTTCAAATAAAATCAAAAAACTTTTAATCAATTATTATACTATTTTATTTATTTTTAGTAGTTTAAAATTAATTTAAAGGTATCGTAAGTATACAAACTCTTATATTTGTAGTATAAATTTTATAGATTTAAAAGAATATATTAATAAAATAGTCACATTTACATTTAAATATTAAAAACTGTATTGATCTTATAAATATTAAATTTGTAAACTGAAATTTAGTGCTTCTTCTTGTATTATTAGAAAATTTTTTATTCATTTTAATACTCATAAGTATTTAAATAAAAAAAGTTTATTGTATTATTTTTAATTTGATGAGATGATTAATAAATAAAATATATGTTATTTTTTGATTTAATTAAAATTTTCTACTGAGATTATTAATTAATAATTAATACACTCTTTTTTATTGAAATTAATTATAAATTTTATCTTTATGAAATTAAAAGACTTATTTTTAATTCATTAAAAAAGTATTTAGTGAACGTGTTATAATTTTAAATTAAAAAAAAATCAAAAATCTGTTTTTGGTTTTAAATTTTATTTAAAACTTTTCTTACCTTTTCTTACTTTTGGTTTAATATCAAGTTTATCGATGTATTCTTTACATTCATCAGGTGACAGTTTAATTAATTTAATATCACTAAATTCCTTTTCATCAAAATCATTAATATACTTCATTCTTAAAACTTTGTTTTCTAAATCAACAAAAGCTACACCATCAACTAACTTTTTAACCTCAAGAATACTTTTCTCTCCTAAGTTTTCAATTTTATAAATTTTACCCTCAAAATCTTTTTTAATACGTTTAAGCGCCAATTCCTGTTTCTTTTGTTTGAAGTTCATTACTTTATCTTTCTTAGGTTTTTTAGAAATGTCTAACTTAATAAGTTCAGTACTCTTAGCTTTTTTCGTATTTTCCTCTTCTTCTGTTTCTATAGATTCTTTTATTATTTCAATCGTTATTTCTTTATTTAAGACACTTTCAGCTTCTTCTAAAGAACCATATTCAACGTAACATGAACCCGAAAACTGTTTATCATGATCTCTTAACATTGAAACTCTCTGTGGTATAGGATCTGTTAATACATTTGAAATTTCATCAAGTGTGTAAGTAATTGGAAATCCCTTTATAAGTAAAGTTCTAATAAATGCCTCGCCGTTAGACTTATAATATAAATATTCTTCAGTTATTATCTTCATAATTTTATCTTCGTCTACTTTTACTATTTTAGATTCTTTAACTGCCTCTTTTACAAGCTCTGGTGTTGCTTTAAGACTTCTTAATTTTTTAAAAGTCAACAAAGTCTCTAATGGAATGTATCCATTGTATCTCATAGCTATTTCATTCATGAATTTATCTTTAGAATAATTTGCATCATTAAAATAATATTCAACTTGTCTTTTAATTAATTTTAAATCGATTTCGCTCATTTTATGGATAAAAAAATTTTTAAAAAGATTTTCAAAAAATTATTTTTTATGGTTGTTTAATATAATTTTTAATTAAATTGTTATATTTTAAGTGAAATGTTAATTTCTATTATAATTACATGATTAATAAAATTTATTATTTTTATCAAACATTTTTTATTATTAAGATTATAAAATTATTAATTTAATTATAAATAATAAGTGTTGTATAATCAAGTATGTGATAACATTTATTTTCTTTCTTTATAAAATTAAGTTAAGTTAGTTTATTAAATAAATCATAAAAGTTATAATTGAAGTAATATTCAAAATTAATTAAATTTGAATAT
>LVKB01000098.1:0-13679 GCA_002087885.1 Hepatospora eriocheir
TTGATAAATTACAACCATTGTCTTTAAGTACATGTAAAATATATTTTTAATATTAAAATAAAGAAATTATCTTTTTTAAGTTTAAAAAATGTTATTTTTATGAATTTTTTGATTTAAATAAAATCAATACAAGTATTTTTTAAAAAAAATATTGTTGTGTCTTTGAATTTCGTAAAAATATTTATTTAAAGAAACCTAAAAAATATTTCAAACCAATTTTTATTATTATATATGTTTTTTATAAAATATGATTTAACAAATATATTTAAATATAATAAACAATTGCTATAAAAACATATTTTATTATGAAATACAATAAATTTATTAATGTAAAAAAGGTTTTTAGAGATTATTTTATTTTAATTAATAAAAAACAATTTAATCAAATATAGATACAAAAACTTTTATGATATTTTCTTTCATTATTATAATTTTTTATAAAAAGTTGTTTTATTAACTAATTATATTACTTAATAATATTTTATTTTTTTATCAATTGTATAATCAATTTTTAATAAAAGAGTTAATAAGATTAATCAATTAGCATTTTTTATTCTTCAAAAAGTATATTTAAAGAATAATTTTAAGTTTAATATAATGAAGATTTAATTATAAAAATAATTTTAGTTTTATTAACTTAAAAACTGAAACTTCAAAGACAATGTTCATAATTTAAATCTGATATATTACTTTACTGTAATATTAAATATAAAACATATTTTATTATTATAAAAAGTATTTTAAATGATTTTTTTAAAATCGAACATAAAAAGCGCTTAGCGATTAATTCTTCGACGAAACGCTTTTTCAGGATTATAAAATAAAATTTTAATGATAAAATATAGAAACCTTATATAAGAATCAAACATCAAAAAAGGGAATTGGCAATAGTTTTTAACCTACCTCTCTTTGTTATTAATTATATATTTTTTAAACATTAAATATTTTCAATAATAAAATAACTTAAGCTTATAAGTTGTTAATAAAAATAACTGTTAGTTTATAAATATTACAAATTAAATTAACAAATGATGTTGTTAATAAAAAAATCTAATATGAGAATCGATCTTAAAAAGCAAGTGTGAAAGATATCTATCATATCATGCTTTTTATCAAATACATAATAATTTTAATTAAATTAAGTTTTAGTAAACTTAATTTAATTAATTTTCTTTGATCAAATATTTAAAAAGAAATTTGAAATAATGTTAAAAGAATTTAAATTAAAATACACTGGTGTTTAAAAAGATCGGGTTTAAATTTTTTTAACCTAAGTTTAAAACTAAAGATAAACAAAAATAATTTTTTGATTGACAATTAAAATTTAATATTGGTTATAAGTTAAAAAAACGAATTATTTGTATAATTTCAATTTATACTTTATTTCGTAAATAGTAAAAATAGTGATCAAAAATTTAACAGTTAATTTTCCTTACACTTTTACGATTTTTAATGTTCTTTTACCTTAATCATGTCTCGACATTTAAATAAATTAATAAAGCTTTAATAAAAGAATATTTAAATAATGTTTTAAGTTGTAATCAAATTAAATTAAAAAGACTGTTTGGTAGATATACAATAGAAATATTATAATTTGTTAATTTCAGAAGCCTTCAAGTAGTAAATATGGTTCAGAAAGAATTAGTAAATTATCAATGATATAAAATTTTATATCAAATTTCTTTTTAATTTAAATTCTTTTATTACATCATCAAAAATTACAAAGAAAAATTAATACTAAAATTTCAAGAACTTTAAAATTTTGGTGTATTTCTTCTATTGACCCATGAAAAGGAATACCAGAATTTTTTGATTTGGAACCCAATCTTAATTTGGGCCGAGAAAATTTTTTATTTGAAAGTAAATTAAAAAGTTTATTTAAATGAAGGTTTAAAAAAACATAATTGTTCTTTTTATACGAAATCGAAAAATTTTTGAATAAAAATAAAGGATTGAATATTCTTATAAATCAATTTGCAACTTGAAATATTTTTAAATCCATGAATTTTGAAGAATTAATAAAAATATTAAACAATAATAAGGCTTTTTGACTATTATAGTCAGGTAAATGTGTTACAATTTAGGGAAGAGAAGAAAGAAGTATTATGTTAACTTTTTTTCGTTGTTAACTTATAATAAAGAATAGATTTTCTTTAAAAACAACTTCCTTTTTTATGAAAAGAAGGGGAAAAACAGGGTTGTAATACCAGTTCAAAAGATAGTTAGGCTTATCTTTTATTATTTTAAAGATCAGCCTTATCGTGATATGAAACTGAATTTAGGAATAACAGGATATGAAAAAATTGTCAGTTAGACTAATTATGTTAGAAAAGTAACTCCTTGGGTTTTCACATCTAAACAAACAATGGTATGTAATTTAAGTAGAATAATCATTATTTGGCAGTTATCAAAAAAATAACGTTATAAGACTTCTTAGGATAGAACTCAAATCTTAATAAGAAATAATTTTGGCGAAAAAGTTCAAGATCATTAGGTATTCGGGTTTATTATGTGTCATGTCACAACATGACAAAGATTAAAAACCTTTTTACTTAGTCTAAGTAAGTAATAATTGCAAATTGTTTTTCTTAATATTGAAATATTAATTAATTTTGTTTATTTATAAACAACATTAATATTTAAGGAATAAATAAATTACTTACCTCGAAATATTATATGCCTATTCCTCACAGCAGTAACAGTAGTTACGGCGTTATGTTATAACTCATGATGTTTACATGCAGGTTGTAAACAAGAGGGATGCAAAAATACCCATTCCTATTTTTAAAAAACGTACACATATTCACTCAACTATTCATACGGATTGCCAGAAAGCTTATAGTAGGGTCAACAAAGACTTAGAAGAAGACTTTACAGCGAATCATTCCAAGTTATTTATTAACCTAGAGATCCAATGCCATAATCATCTAATTCAGAGTTTGCGGGGAAAGCTAAATTGATTATTTTACGAAACAAAAGAGGGACTACTCTAGAATTATTATAAAATCACTCCTCTTTCATCTTTTTCAAGCATAGATAAAAAAAGGATAACTCATTTTTTTATGAAATCATGAAGTAAGTTTAATAATTCAATAATTAAAAAATGCTATGAAAAGGTAAATTTTAATGAGATTGAAAAATAAACTAGGTTTTAATTTATTTTTTTGATTGGTTTTGATATTTTAATAAAAATATATTTATTTTTATAATATTTAAATATTTTTAACATAAAATTGTCTCATTTAAATATTTTTTTATCATTAAAAAAACTCGTTTTATATATATAAAAGCTTTTCATCTTAAATTTTATTTATTATTAAGATATTTTTATTTTTATTAGACGTATAATTAAATTATATAATATGATTTCAATTGAGACCAAGGCCAAAAAATTTGAATAAATTGAAGTAGTCATTTTTGGCCCTAATCTAAGGAGTACCTATTTTAGTTTTTAAACTAATATAATTTGAAAAAGCTCTTATTTAGACCCATTAACATAATTAAAAATTTTAAAATTTTTAAAAAGTTTTAAGTATGAAAAATGAAACATTAAAAAAATTTTCATCGATAAGACTAAATTTACCTATTCAATAGTGATTGACTAAGTGTAAAAGATATCAAATTTAAAAATATAAGATTTGAAAAATACAGCTGGTACAGTAAACATAATGGAGAACTATTATAGTGCGAGGTTCTAAATCATATTAAAGAACTGAGAGACTTTTTTTTATTGAAAATACTATGACTGAGGGAGCTTCTAAATAGATTATTAGCTAAAATTAAAGACAATTTGATTCTAAAACAGAACTTGATTAATACATCTTACAGTAGAATAATTATCTCAAACATACTTTTAATTTAATAAGTAATTGGTTAGAAAAACAGAATATTTGTGCACTACAGTGAGCACTAAAAAATTAAGATAAAAACTATATTGAATATATTTATATATAAAGATGTTTTTAAGAGTAAAAAGCAAGCTTAAAAAATCTTAAAGAAGAAAGTGTTTTAACATAGAATTTTTTACACCTAAAATAATTAGATCATGTATTTTAAGTTTCTATAAGAGGGTTTTAGATGTTTATCAGGTAAAAAGTAAACATATCAATTATTAAATAAAATATGTCAATTTTTTTGAACGTTTTTTTACTATTTACTAAGTAAAATATAAACTAAAAATTTTCTTTTTTTAACATAAGGTGAACATTTAATTTTAATTATACTTTCTACAAAAACCAATAGAGGATGTAGTTAGAAGTTTATTCGTATAATTCCCGTTTTTAAATTGGGATTCTTTCTCTGTTGTATGATATTCTACTATTGATCTGTTAGTGATCTTATTTATCCTATTGTCTATCTTATTTTCAATATTTGTAGGTAAAATTTTTACATAGACTTTTTAATCAGAAGATTATCTAAAAAAAAGAAAATATAATTTCATCAAAAATACCTGATATTATCATTTTTACTTTTAAGTTTACGTCAAATAACGATAAAAAATTACTTTTTTCAAACCCAGTTTTAAACTTAATTTAATAAAAATTTAAATTTAATTTTTATTGAAAATTACTAATTTTAATTAATAAAAACAATTTAATCAAATATAGATATAAAAACTCTTATGATATTTTTTAATATTTTACTCTAACTATTATAGTTGAATTAATATGTAATAAAGCACATTGAACTAGTTTATTGAATGAATGTCTTTATAAGGAAAATTAATTAATATATCTATAAATTTGACATAAAAATTTTACCCTTATGACAGATATAGAGTTAGAAAATAAGATAATTAATATTAACAAGATAGATGGAATAGATGAAGAGGAGAATAGAATAGAGATAGGGTGTACCTTTATATACAGATTAAATAAATTACTTTCTTTGCTTTCTGAGGGTTTTGGTAATAACTTTTTACTAAAGAGTTGTTTTATTAATTAATTATATTACTTAATAATATATTGTTTTTTTATCAATTTTATAATCAATTTTTAATAAGAAAGTTAACAAGATTAACCAATGTGTATTTTTTATTCTTTAAAAAGTATGTTTAAAGAATAATTTTAAGTTCTATAAAATGAAGATTTAATATAAAAAATAATTTTAATTTTATTAACTTAAAAACTGAACCTTCAAAAAAAGGTTTATAAATTTAAATCTGATATATCACTTTACTGTAATATTAAATATAAAACATATTTTATTATAAAATAATTAAATAGATATTATAATTATAAAAATTATTTTAAATGATTTTTTTAAAATCGAACATAAAAAGCGCTTAGCGATTAATTTTTCGATAAGACGCAACTCCAGCATTATTTAAAAATTTTTTTAATGATAAAATATAAACCATATATAAGAATCGAACATCAAAAATGGGAAATTGGCAATAATTTTTAACTTACCTCTCTTTGTTATTAATTATATATTTTTTAAACATTAAATATTTTCAATATAAATTAACAAATGATGTTGTAAATAAAAAAATCTCGTATGAAAATCGATCTTAAAAAGCAAATGTGAAATATATCTATCACATAACAGTCTTTACACTACTAAAATAATTTTTTTTAAACTTGATAACAATTTATTTTCTTTGATTAAATATTTAAATACTACTACTTCTATCACATTTATAATCTTTATTATTTTTATAATTAAAATCTTTCATAAAAAAGTATTTTATTTGCTTCAATTTCCTTTTATAGTATTATCTGAAACAATGACATCATTTGTAATAGTTGTAACAAACACTAAATGAGATTAAATAAATAAATTTTTTATTTTTAAAAAGAATAAAATAATCTTTGTTTATTTTTAAAATGTTTAATAATTTTGATCTTTTTATTCTAAAAATTAAAAAATTGATATCATAATTAAATTTATTAATAAATGAAAATTTTAACTTTATAAATATAAATAACTTTTCTTAATTAGACTAAATAAAAAATATAAGATTTATAGTTGAATATAATAAAAAATTTTATTGTAATAACTAATACTATTTATTTCTATATATAAGATATAAAATTTATACGTAAGATGTACAATATATGTTATATTTAAATCTAGAATAAGAATTGAATTTAAAAATATATAAATTGAAGGAAACTTCAATCTGTTTAAAATTTTTTTTAACAATAAATTTAAACTTTTAATTAAACTATTTTTTTTATTAAATTCTAAATTTAATTTTATTTAATAAAATGTTTGCAATGAATTTTAAATGTTAATAACTGGTTTTATATATTAAATTTTTACAGAGTAAATAACTATTAAGATTTTAATTTTTATCTTTATAATTTGATTATATTAAAGTGAGTGTAGAAACTTCTAATACAGTATTTAAAAGAAATAGTTATTTTTAATTAAATAAACAATTTTTTTGACAAATTTTTTTTCACTTAAAACTTTAAAAAGATTTTATCATTCAATCACGAATAATTAACGATTAGTTTTTATTTTATTTTTTTAAACACTGTTTTAATAATTTCTAAAGTAGTAAATTAAATATTATTAATATTTAAAATGCTTTAGTATTAAAATTTTAAGTAAAGAATTAAGAATCGATTTCAAAAACCATTGTTCCATAATTAAGAACAAACAGCGTTTATTATACATCTAAGTTTATATTTGATAAAATTATTATAAAAATTTTTTATTTTTAATTTTTAAGAAATGAAATAAGGAAAATAATTTTAAAAGGTTTTATTTATTAACAGATTATTATAACAATTTTTTAGAAACATAAAGTTATAAATTAATAATTACATAAAGTTATAAATTTTTATTATTTAATAATAAAGAAATTGTTTTTTAATAAAATAGTATTTTAAAAGAGATTTATAAGGAATCGAACTAAAAAATACCAGTGTTAGATTATTCACTACACCAGAGTTCTTACGGCAGTAACAATAAAAGTTTGTTCTTATAAATCTTTGAAATAAACTTAAAGTATAAAGTTAAATAATTTAAAAACTGTTGTTTTCTAATAAGACATTTTTATTTTAATTATTAATAAATCAATAATTACATAAAGTTATAAATTTTTATTATTTAATAATAAAAAATTGTTTTTTAATAAATTAATATTTTTAAAGAGATTTATAAGGAATCGAACTAAAAATTACCAGTGTTAGATTATTCACCACACCAGAGATTTTTCAACAGCTAATAATAAAAGTTATTTCTTTTTAATCTCTGAAATCAAGCTTAAAGTATAAAGTTAAAAAATTTAAAAACTGTTGTTTTCTAATAAGACATTTTTATTTTAATTATTAATTTAAATAATAAATAATTTTATTTAAAAATATTCATATAAATCTCTTCTAAACACCTTTCTAACTTCTTTACAAGATTCAGAACAATCATTATTTGAACAAACACAAACAGTAACAACCTCATCTCTTTTATTTGGATAAGAATCTTCAAATATAAGAGTATCAACTAAAGGAATATCACAATCAGATGTAATTTTTTTGATATTATTAACATCTTTTATTTGTTCAGCCAAAAGAGCTTTAGCATTATTCAAGTTCATTTCATCCTCCATTTCAGTTGTATTCTTATCAATCCAAAATCCAGTTTTACTCATTTTAGACATTTTAATAAGTTCATCTCGAGAGTTAAATAACTTGCCAATTAACACACCGCTTTTATTGTCTATAAAATTTTCACCAACTCTTATAAATTCAACATCTAAAAAATAATCAAAATATTTTCCACTCTCATCATATATAGAAATATTTTTTATTTTGTATCCAGATCCTCTAAACTCTTTCAAATTTTTCACAATATACTTTTCTATTTTATATGATGTAGGAATATACTTAGATATTTTTTTAATATTTAAAATATTAGAAGGTTCTATTAAATTATTCCTTTTTAGGAATGATTCCTTTAATTTATTACTTATTATTTTAACAATTTGTGCTCTTTCGTTGTTATTTTTAAATAAATGTTCATTTCCCAGGGGTTTAACTGTAACATCAATTATCTCTTCAGCCAATATTAAGTTAATTAAATATCTTAACATATTCATTTTTATACACAAAAACTAATAAAAAATTTAAAACTAAAACAAAATAAATAAACCTTTTAATTATCAATTCCTAAATGTCCTGACATCTTAAAATGTTTAGATTTTAATTGTTTCTCTTGTGGGAAATTAATATCAGCTTCTAAATAAACTGTCTCATCTTCATCTCCTTCTTTAAATTCTGGTAATTCCTTTAAAACACCTAAAAGATCACCAAATGATGATAATTCGTCAGTTTTATCATTGTTAGAATCAGTTTGTTTCTTTTCTTTAACTTTTCTATCATCTTCTTTTTCTTTAATTTCATCATTATCATTAAATTCATATTCACTTGAGTTTGGTAATTTGATTCTAAAAAAAGGGAATTCATTGGCTGCTTCAAACAAGGAATCTTCTTTAAGTTGTTTAGCCTCTTCAATTTCAGCAAGTTTTTTCTCTTTTTCATCCTTAAGTTTCTGCTTCTCTTCATCACTTTTTGACTCTTTAATTTTTTTATCAAATTCCTCACTAACCTTGTTTTTCTTTTGTTTTTTTTTAAGTTCAAGTAAATCTTGCTGATACTTCTTTTTACGTTCTGCAGATTCTTCTTTAATTTTATTCCTCTCATCAGAATTCTTTGCTTGTACTAATTTTATACTTAACTTATCACAATCTTCTTTATATTTAGAATTAAGTTTAGCAATTTCTTTCTTATCTGGATCTTCTTCCTTTTCAATTTTAGCTTTTCTAATCTCCTTATTTAAATTCATCTTTTCACTCATTTTCTTTACCTGAAATTCTTTCTTCTTTTCAATATCACTTTCAAGTTTCTTTACTTTCTTTTCTGATAATTCTTTTTTTAATTTCTCTCTTTCTTCATCTGATTTAGCAACTTTTATTTTATAATCATACTCACACTGTAATAACTTATTATCAATTTCACTCTTACCCTTTTCCAATTCTGCTTTCTTTTTATCTTCACGCATCGCCTTTTCTGTCTTTAAAGCATTCTTCTTAACTTCAGTTTCGGCATTCTTAATTCTTTTATCAAAGTCATCTTTCATTTGATCAATTTCTTTTTTTACTGATGATTCTAAATTCTTTTTTTCTTCATTTAATTTTTCCTTTTGTTCTTTATAAGATTCTTCTGCTTTCTTTTGTTGCTTCTCTTGAACATTCTCTTTAAAATCTTCTATTTTATCTTTTACTTTTCCATCTAATTGATTTTTTTTAATATCATTTTCTTTATTTAAATTTTCTTCTTCTTTTGTATTAATTTTTGTTAAATCAATTTTATCTTCATTTTTAATTAAATTTTTATTTTCTTTATTAATTAAATCATCTTCTTTCTTCTTATTATTGTTATTTTCTTTTTTAATTAAACTTTTATTATTTTCTTTATCAATTAAATCATCTTCTTTCTTCTTATTATTGTTATTTTCTTTATTATTAATTAAATCATTATCTTTATTTTCTATTTTCTTCTTCTTACTATCTTCTTTATTAATTAAATCATCTTCTTTATTTTTAATTAAATCATCTTCTTTATTTTTAATTAAATCATCATCTTTCTTTTCTTTTTTCTTATTATCTTTGTTATTAGAATTCAAACCTTCTTTTGATTTAGAATTAATTTCAATAATTTCAGGCATTGACTTTTCATTTGTAGAGACTTCTTTACCTTTTTCATCTTTAAAGTTTAAAACTGCTAATGTTCTTAATTCAACTTTGGCTGTTACTGGATGTCCATTTAAATTAAATTTTACAGTTTCTTCTGACTTATTAATCTCCTTATCACACTCTAAATCACTTCCTTTATCCACACTCATTTCTTTTAAACTTTTAATTGCTTCATCTTTTTTTACATTATCATCTTTCTCTTTAGAATCTTTAATTAAGTTATCCTTTTCTTTAACTGCATTATCATTTACTTTAATACCCTCTTCTACTGGTTTAAAAAACTCACAGCAAATACTTAAAATACTTAAACTTATCATGTAAATAAATACAATTTCATTATTATATTTATTATGAAACATGTTTCATAATAAAAATAGACATCCATATAAAGAAAGTAAATTTATGAATTAATTTATTCTTTTAAATCACCTCACATATCAATTCTTCACATGGATTAACACAATTATTTTCTTTGTCACATGGACAATTTGGTATACAATTAATTCCATGTGATTCTTCTCCATTATCATCAATTATTATCTTTCTTTTAATTGTAAAAATTTCATCACTTTCTTCATCACTAATAAATTCTAAACTTTCTTCATCTTCACATTTATTTTCTTTCTTTATTTTTTTATCATTTTTTATTTCTTTATCATCTTTTTTATCATCACATTTATTTTCTTTCTTTATCTTTTTATCATCTTTCTTTATCTTTTTATCATCTTTCTTTATCTTTTTATCTTCACATTTATTTTCTTTATTCATTTTTTTATCATCTTTTATTTTTTTATCTTCACAATTATTTTTTAAATTACTTTCCTTATTAGGTAATTCCATAGTTTTAGGTTGAATTTCTTTAGTAATAACTTCTTTAGTAATAAAGGTTGTTGTATTAATAACAGTAGTAGGTGGTTGAGTTATATATTTTGTACATGGAGGCTTAGTACTTGTAATTGTTTCATATTCAGTTTTAGGTTGAACTTTTACTTTAGTGGTTGTAATTAATTCCGTTTTAGTTTTAATTAAAACATTCTTTTCTTTCTCTTTAATACTATCACACTCAGATGTAGATTTAACGTCCTTACTTGATTCACTGTTACATTCAGGTTCAGGTTCTGTACTACATTCTTGTTTTTCAATTGTTTTTTCAGGTTCACAATCATCTTTAATCTTTTCATCTTCACAACTTCCTTTTAAATCATATTTTAATTTAATAGCTTTAAATTGAATTGGTGATTTTAAAGTGTTCCCACCTGATGGAATAATTGATTGAGTTGTTTCTTTTGGACTGGTAGTTTGTTGAGAAATATTAGAATTTGGAGTACTTCCTGATGAACCACTAGAATTATTACTTGAACCTGAACCACCACTAGCAGCTGTATTTGTGCTAGCTTTACTTTGACTACCTCCTGAACCTTGACTACCAGATGAACCTGAACCACCACTACCAGCTGTATTTGTACTAGCTTTACTTTGACTACCTCCAGAACTACCACCACTAGATCCAGATCCACCACCTGATGAACCTGAGCCACCACTAGCAGCTGTATTTGTGCTAGCTTTACTTTGACTACCTCCAGAACTACCACCACTTGAACCTGAACTACCACTACCTGCTGAACCACCAGAACTTCCACCACTAGAACCTTGACTACCACCACTTGCTGAACTACCTGAACCTTGACTACCACTACCTGCTGAACTACCTGAACCTTGACTACCACCAGCAGCCTTAGAACCACCTGATGTTGATGTACTTGAAGCTACTGATTTATTTTGTGTTACATTACTACTTGAACTACTATTACTTGAACTTACACTACTATTACTACCTGATTGACTATTTCCTTCTGCTAACTTATCTATGTAATTCTTTTGTGCCTTCAAATCTTCATCACTTACACTTGGATCTTGTAATAATCCATTTGGTGTTAACTTTCCTTTAGATGGTATCTCTGATTTACCACATCCACAATCTTTTCCTCCAAATATTCCAGTATCATCCATTAACACCCCATTTATCATTTTAAATGTTATTTTACCTGTATAATCTTTATATACATCTCCATCCTTATAACACATCACATTATCCACTTTTTTACATTCTGGACATTTTTTTAATATTTCTTCTGCTTTTGTTTTATCAATTGATAATAAATCTTTTAATTGTTCATTCTTTTGTAATATATTCATGTCTGCTGTTGCTGATTGTGTATTACTACTCATTGATGATGATGAATTACTACTCATTGATGATGATGGTTGTGATGAGCTCATTGATGATGATGGTTGTGATGAACTCATTGATGATGATGGTTGTGATGAACTCATTGATGATGAATTATTACTCATTGAAGATGATGGTTGTGATGAGCTCATTGATGATGAATTACTTTCAGATTTATTTTCAGACTGACTTGCTGAATTACTTTCAGATTTGTTTTCAGATTGACTTGCTGAATTACTTTCAGATTTATCACTATCTGTTTTACTTTCAGATTTATCAATATCAGACTTATCACTAGCAGTTTTATCACTTGATTTATCACTTGATTTATCACCTGATTTAGCACTATCAGTTTTATCACTTGATTTATCATCTGATTTAGCACTAGCAGTTTTATCACTTGATTTAGTACTAGCAGTTTTATCACTTGATTTAGTTTCTGTTTTTTTTGAATCTTTCTTAACAGTTTTAGCTGGTTCTTTCTCTTTATTACTTTTAGAAGCTTTTGGTTCTTTATCTTTTTTCTCACTCTTTTCTTTTTTCTTTTCATCCTGCTTTTTCTTTTCTTCTTGTTTCTTTTTCTTATTCACATCTTGTTTCTTTTTCTTTTCTTCTTGTTTCTTTTTCTGCTTCTTTTTATTATCTTCCTGTTTTTGTTTATTTTCCTCTTTTTTCTTCTCTTGTTTTTGTTTCTTCTCTTCTTTCTTTTTAGACTTTTCTACTTTCTTTTCTTCATTCTTCTTAGACTTTTCTTCTTTTTTCTGTTGATTTTCTTGTTTTTGTTGCTTCTTTTGTTCATTCTTACCTGCTTTATCTGCAGAACCTTGTTTACTTTCTTTTGCTCCTTCTTCTTTTTTACCTCCAGACTTAGACTCATTACCCCCCTCTTTAGCTGGTTTCAATCCACTATTATTTACCTTAAAATTAAATCCCATTAACTCAGCTTTCTCATAAATTTGTTTCAATAAATTTCTAGAACTATCAATATCCTTTAAATTAATCTTAAATGTATTATCTTCTTTCTTTTCTTCCTTAGTACATATTAAACTTAAGTATATCAAATTGTTTAATAAAAACTTCATATTGTTTACAGATTATTGGTATTTATTTTATCTTGTTTCAAAATCATAACTGTTTTAAATTTTATTATTCAAAAATAAACTCTCTATTCTTTTATTATCTTAATTAAGTCATTCTTTAATAGGTGATTTATATCATTCTTTTTTAAATAATAAATATGATCTTTTTTTAAATCTATAAAATCATTATCTGTATACACAACACCACAATCTTCTAACACTAGTATCTGAACATACAAATTAATGGGTACATCCCTATTTTTTATATCTAAAAATTTATACTTTTTAAAATATTCTTTCATTATAAATTTATAATCTTTTAAGAAACTTATCTCATCATTGCTTAAACAATTATAATCAATGTTTGTATGAATTCTATCTTCTATTTTTAATAATCTATTAAATTTATAAGCATTTACTATCATATCATTTCTTTCTTTATATTCTTTAAGTAAAGCAAAATTAATTAAAATTTCATTAGACTCATTTTCTTTATAACTATTCTCTATTTCTAATTTAGTCATTTCATTGCCTATATATTCATTTATGCTGTTTACTTCATTAATTGTATTTATTTTATATGGTTTTAAATCTTTAGATTGAATATCATCTATTAATTCTGATAAACATCTTGGTGAAATCATTTTTAATAAAAAATTTTTAAAAA